>VUQR01011202.1:12289-27363 GCA_015108515.1 Hemichromis elongatus | reverse complement strand
AGGCTCAGTATAAGGCAAATAAACAAACATGCAAAACAACCACATTTAGGGCTTTAATACTCCAGTGTACGGCTGACGTCTCCACAAGAAGAGAGAACAGAGCTGTGGAGATGTGCTGTGAGCGTGGGTTGGGCTAATCAGTCACTCTACATCTGTAATGATTGGTGGAGCATGGTTGTTTACAACATGATCACAGCTAAATGCCGTGTAGGAGGACTTTCAGCCCTAGCTGTTCTTTACTTACTAAAAGACTGGCTGGATTCTCATGAAGTTTCCCAGAACACAGTCCTCCTATTCAGTGCTTTTTTTTTTTCCCCTACCCCCCTTCTCCTCTTATTGGTTTTAGTGATCTGAGTGGGAGATTCTCCACAAGTCTGCTTTAAATAGCTTAACTATAGAGAAGTAGGGTCCCTTCAGTCTATTTGTGGTTTATAAAGGTGTGTTCTAAAGTCCATTTAAGGTAAAGCAAACCCAAACAGTAGCAGAGATGATGTCAGATTCAGCTATAAATAGCTCAGTTGTGTGTGTGTGTGTGACCTAAATTGGAAAGGGGACATCTAGATGGTTGCATTCATAGAAGCAGATCGGGAATTTCCAGCTGTAAATGTGCCAAACACTTAATGAAAACCTTAGAGTGAGTTTAACAGTAAACATGACAGTTATCTGGGTTGCAAGCCGCTTTGGACGAGCAGGTTTTGAGATGTGATTGAAGCTGACAGTAATTCTTTTGGGGCTGTTGGTTATTTTTGTACACTCGGTTCACCCACTAGCTTCTGTGATTAGCTTTCTCTGCCATGAAATGAACAAATCTGATGTAACAACATTTATTTATTTATTTATTTTTTTAATAAAGGGTGAATAAGTTGCAGATTCCTTCCATTTCAAAAAGAGGAGTGTTTCTCCAGAACTGAACATGAACAGGAATGTTTTAAATGGCAGAGTTACCAGGAAACTGAGTTTCATCACATGAGAAATCAGATAAGAGCTTACGCAAGCTTTTATAATTCCTGCTTGCTATCTGTGCCATTAAAGTGGGCTTTAAGCAGTTCGTGTAGAAAGGCTAATTTACACCGTGGAACAGGGGAATAGATTGAACTTCTCTTCCTAATTTCTGAGTGCACAACACAAACTAGGACTGTAGGGAGACCAATGAAGAACGGATCCAAGCTGAAGTTCCACATTTAACTACTTTTCTGAATCAGAATCAGAATACCCGTTAATCCCTAAGGAAATTAGTGGGTTACGATTGCTCCAGACAGTAACAGACTAAACTATTTACTACAATATGTTAGATGACATTAAAACAGAGTACTCCACACCCAGAACTTTTTTTTTAATTGGTTTTTAAAACTTGGTTTTTACCAGTTGCTCAATGACCCTTCAGGTCTTGAACTTCAACATGACTAATGATATGTCAGCTGAGTTGTTGGCATTTCATGAGAGCCAATGGTGCCAATATTGGCACCGTTTATAATGCTGAGGAATTTTATCTTGATGTCATGAAGTAATTCAACAGGTCACAAAATGCAAAGATGTATGAAGACACGTGGTGTTTGGCAGGTGTTCTTTGGGATTTGAGAACGGCGTATATCGGGGCTTCAAAAAGGTGGTGGTTTTGGGGTAATGTCCCCTGATCTATCATCCATTAGGCTGTGAGTCGACTGGCTTGCGAGTGCCTTGGCCTTGCAGTATTAATAATGGCCAATTTTCATTCTGAAGTTTCAGTTGCTGGTTTCTAGCATTGTACACCTTCAATGCTTATTGGGACAACTCAGCTAAGATGTGTTATTAGTCACACCAGCATCTTTCCTGCTATGACGAGCAGGGATTTTTTTTTTTTTTCTGGCTGAGAAATGCGCCTTTTGGGGGATGACCCTGCATACAAGTGTGGTTGCAGCGTCCTTGGTGACTTTTTCTTTAAATTCCTTTTGAGGGAGACCAGATCCGCTGAGGTTTTTCAGAATATTAAAGTAAAAGTTTGCATCAGTATGACAGTTTAGTATTCTAAAGACTGTACTTTGACTTGATGCCTTGTAGGTAGGAGTAATTGGGATAAATTCAGAGGATTTTTCTGTATGTGCAACAAGGTGAATGCAAATCTTTCTGGATTTTTAACACACTCCCTGCTCTTTGCTTCCTTCACAGGTACAGCTTCTACTCCCAGTTTGTACTGCATCCTCCAATCCTGTGAAGCTCCGCTGTCCTCCAGCAACAGCCTTAAACCATATTTCCATCGCCACCTGAGTTGTCGTGAGCAGATATGGCTCCAGCTGTGGGCGGGCCAGTAGGGTACACCCCTCCCGAGGGTGGCTGGGGTTGGGCGGTGGTGTTGGGGGCCTTTATCTCCATTGGCTTCTCCTACGCCTTCCCCAAATCCATCACTGTGTTCTTCAAAGACATCGAGGTCATCTTCAATGCCACACCGAGTCAGGTGTCCTTGATCTCCTCCATTATGCTGGCTGTCATGTATGCAGGAGGTGAGTGACCAGCCAATACTGAAATGTTTAATTTCAATTGAAAGCTTTTCATATTTTATTACACTGAACAATGGAAGAAGAGGAAACAAAACAACTCAAAATGTCAGACATCGTTTACAGTGCTTCATAACCATTGATAAACTGGATTTAGGGGTCCAGTTAATGAACTTAAAAAAAATCCTCATTAAGCAGGAAACTGTTGTGAACGCTTGCAGATCACAAGCTGAAACTATGTTTTCGAGTAAATTTTTAGCATCAAAAACTACTAAACTGATTATTATTCAATCAATTATCACTTTAATTGGTGGTGACGAGAATCAAATCCACACTTTGGACATTCCATCCACTCTTCCTTACAGAACCGCTCGTAATATAATGGTCGTGGTCAAAGACGTTAGAGGGGAAAACTTCTTTGATAAACCCAGTCAGCTAAACTTACTGCACAGCTTCCAAAACACCGAGATGTTGAGTTTTCAGCTCCCCGAAAGACCTCATACCTGATGGCAGGCGACTTGGATAGTCAAACTAGGCTTATAAGGAACTAATACGTCAAGTTGACTACAATTTGCAGTCCACTTTTAATTAATTCGTTTATTAAGATAGACCTACGTAACTTGGCTCTATAATGTGGTTTCATCGGGATGACCGTGTAGTGTCGTAGCTTTGAGGCAGAGCAGGGAATGCTGGTAATGAAACAGAAATATTGGAGTGCTTTATTTTTATGTAATCTGTCATTGCTGGTATAAACATTTATTGGAGCTTTTTTTGGGTCCCACCTCTGTCTTTCGCCCAACGTTAAAGCGCTATCCATCCCTCACCACTCTAACTCTTAGTCATTCACAGCTTGAATAGCCCTCACCAAACACTCAGTGGGCGCCAAACAGTGTTTGCATGGAAGAAAAGGGAAATCGAGCACATGTTTGTTCTACTGTGATCCATTCAAAATCTGCTGGAAAAAGAACACATTGAATTGTTGACTAAATTCACTTCCCTCATAAGGGTTCAAGTTGTGGTTTACCAGGTAAACATAGGGATTATAATGGGAAATACATAAGCTTAGTGTAAATAAAGCGGATTGAGCAGCACATAATGCAAAAAAAAAAATCTACGTGTATTTCAACATAACTGACTCTTTCACGAGGTTGTAAAAGTGCACTTTTGAAATGGCAGTTTTGAAGGTGACACCCATGTAGCTTTTTTTAAAAATCTGGACACTTGAGTACTCCACAACGCCAGACTTTCCCACCTATAAAAATCTTCTGTGCGCTGTGTATTTTTTGTGTACACAAAACAAGTTTATGCCTGCTGAACATTCGGGGACCAAATCTGGTCGCCGGAGTAGGCTTCTTTAGCTGCCTCTAAGCTGTGTGTTCTTATAGCTCACTGCTGCTTGGGGGGGATTTTGTCAATTGCGTGTTTAGATAGACGTGTGTTTAAAATGAATGTGCCACCCATTCTGTTGAGCAGTGCTACATTTGTTCTTGGCTGCAGAGGAGTCACCTTGAATTTTACAAGTCTTTGTAAATCAGAATTAGACATGCAGTACAGCAGCGGTATTTCTGGTAGTATCTTCTGTCTCTTCTAGTTAGGCACTTCTTTCACAGCTGGGAATGTAGCTTTGAATTTAGGTACCCTGAAGTTGGTAGGACTAAGGGTTAGGGTAATCAGAACAACATCCCATCAGGCCTGGCAGAAATTCAAAAGAGGGGAATCTGCAGAGCTGCTTTCTAGGACGACTGGCACACGTGTAAGAACACGAATGTCAGATGTGATCAGAGATTTGCTGATCTTTAACCTACTAGGTCCAGATTTGCTACTAGCAAGTCCTGCTGTATGCTCTGTCCAGGCATCTCCATCATTTAAAGCACTCGGAGTATTTCAAGTTGTCTAAATGCATCTTTAATGGGCTGCTTCCTGCTATTAGAACAACTGTGGAAAAATATCCTGACCCAATTCCCTTCAAGTACAAACACGACTCAGCTATGGGCCTGATCATTGGAAAGCAGCCTCTCCTTGGGCTTAATTACATATACATGGGATTGTTACTGTAACATAATAATTTACATGTTAAGGCATATTTACAAAAAGACAGAAGTGGTTGATTTTCAGGTTTGGCTGGATTTTCAGATCCTATTTCTTTGCTTTTCTTCTGAATACAAAGTCAGAGTCAGATAACGAAGAGTGTATTCAGTCAGCACATCCCTCATGTTACAGGCACCACCCCCCCACCCCCACCCTCCAGTCTCTGTGTTCGTTAGTACTTCAAATTGCAGAGCTGTGTGCCAGTCTGCAGTCTCTTTCTGCAGGTTAGGACTTTTACAAAACTACCGAGGGAGGAAATGATGGGAGGAGTAAAATTGCACAACAAGAGTCAGCTGGTGAAATGTATTCCCCTAAATATTGAAATGTTCCTACTTTCTTGCGTCACAGATCGCCAGTTACTGGAGTCGTCGTTGTAAATGAGAGAAGCTGAAAGACTGTAAGTTTAAGGTTACCGGAACTATTTTACTCACCGACTGGTTTACACATGAGGCAAGGCACGTACACACGCAGACTTCCACAAAAGGAGGGGAGGGGAAAAAAAAAAAAGCACACCCCACACGAGTCATGCACGACGTCACTGAAAGCTGAGTAATAGTGTGAACAAATAAACGCACAGGATGTTCTGTACGTAGGTAAGAGTGACACAATCGTAAAGGGGAAACTATGCCCGCAAACTTCCCTCATAACCAGAAATTGACCAAAAACAAGTCAAGACTGCGCCACGTATTGAAAGTAAAACCACCAACACGTTCTAAACGATCCCCTCAAAGTCGTGTCATTTGGCAGTAGAAGGTAATATTTCAGCAGCAGGCCAGAAGTTTAAAATTTTGGTTGAATATTTGTGTTTTTAATGGGGGAAAATGATGCAAGATTAACTTGCTGTTTTACTAAAAGTGAAAGTTTAGGGCATGTAATGTCATTTGTGTACCAGCAAGTGTGTAACTAACTCGGGATCAGATGCGCTAAAACAACACAATTGTCATTTTTAGCGTCGTCCCACAGCAGATCGGTTTGACGTGGTGTAAGAGGAGCAGACGCATTAAAGCATTAGATGGCGGGATGCAGGCGAGTTTCACTTGCATTCTGCCCTACTGCTTTCAAAGTCACGCCATGTGCTGCGTAAAAGGGTCACAGCTGCTGACAGAAGGATGGCAAAAGGCCAGGCCTTGCCTGGCGTTGATTGGGACGGGTTTGTTTTGTATTAAACTGCCTCCTCTAACCACCAGTACTCAAGGTGTCACCACGATAACCAGATTTGGCCTTTAGGTATTACACACGCAAAAAACAGTCAGTCCATGTTCAACACGAGGCGGGTAAACTCTGAATGCACTTACAGGTCATTTTCTTCAGCTCTGGTTAAACATCTTTGCTGTTGGTATGTTTAAAAATACACCAATACTACATCAAGTAAAGCCAAAGTACTACAAATGGCTTCGTATCCTTGAGAATCTTCTCACGGAGATTGTTGTTTGACCCAGAACGTGTAATGAGTGTTTCCCTTAATGCCACTTAACCCCTGACGTTCCACCAGTAGAGCTGTTCTTGTTCTTAGAGCAGAGTCAAATGAATGTGTCAGACTTCACACTGTAGTCTACCTAAGTTAGAAGTCATGTGTTCACTGAGCTGGAAGCTTGAGCTGGGCTGTCCTCTCTCAGTAAATGATGCTTTAGGTTTTTCATTAAACTTCATTAAATTTTTTTTCCTACCAGCTACATGAATAAGCGCATGTAAAATAAGTGGGTTGAACTTGGCACCCTGCTAACACTGAAATGTTATCTCTCTCGGTTTGTATTAAAGGGAAAGTTTTTACCCAAACTGACAGGTTTGGTTCCTACAGCTGTAAGGAACCATGAGGGAGGGTCCCAGATGAGATGAATCTGAATTTCCCGGTTGTGAATGATTTTTTTTTTTTCCTAATCTTTTGTAAAACTTTCCGTATTTCCCTTGTCAGGAATAAAGATTTCAGGGAGCCACGGTTAGTCTTACTCATGAAGAGATTGGAAAACTTTCCAGATGACCCCTGCTCTCTTTCTGGTGTTCACACTCGCCATGTGAGATTTTGGAGGGTGTTTTTTAGTGTGAAGGCCAAGTAGACTTAGTCAAAACATCTTTAATCATAGCTGTGAAATAATCTTCCCTGACACTGAACCCCTCTAATGTGTGTGGGGGTTTGTTTTTGTTTTTCTTCCCAGAAACCACACGAAGTACCCTCTTTTTAAATGCAGTAAACAGATTTGCATTGATTTAGCAGTAGCTTCGGGAGATTTGGCTGTTTGAGCAATGTCAATAGCCCTGTGTACACCAGCTGTTTACGTCTGATTGACTCAGTCTAAATGGGATCCCGTTCTTTTGTTAAATATTTAAAATTTCAACCCACATCTTTCCCAAAGTTTGAACTTTCTCATACATTGCCTGGTACTTTAATTTTATAGTCTACTTTTTTTTGTGTTTTTTTTAAAGGTAGTCAAGAAAGTAGAAAGTTTTTTTTTTTCTGGGGGAACTGTTATAAGTGGTGATGAGTTCTTGTCGTAAACAGGATGCAGTTGGTTGGAACTGTCAATGAGGTCACAGACCTCAAATCTATTTAAACAATTTGAAACGCTGCAGATAAAGCTTCACACAAAATGAAAGATGCAAGTGAAAATTTGAGAGGATAAAAGGAAATCAAACACTACAAAGCCTTACCTTTTGTGTTCTCATTCTGTGGTTCAGTATTCTCTCATAAAGAATACTGTGAGGTTTGGCAGAAGCATCTATTTCTATGAAGGATAAAGCGCTCTTTGTAGAGCTGCTGAATTGGGTCCTTTTAAAGAAACTGATTAGATTCCTAAAAAAAAACAAAAAATGCATATTTTAATGCAGGAAATATTTGCATAAAATTGTAAACATTTGCTATATTTTGAATGACATCCACGCTACACATTCAGTGGAAGTGCTGTTGCTTGTGCGGCAGGCTGGCAGCCTCCACAGCATTGGGAGGATGAATGTGCCGGTCTGATCTTCACATTCTTTCTAACTGGGAAAAAAAAAAAACTATATTCAGTTCTCTTTCCATGCCTTAAGACTCTCGTGGTCACAAGTCCAGTAATCCTATAGATCGTCAGGGCTCCACGGTACACTGACACAAAGACGTACGCGCGTACAGAAAGTACACTAGCGACTGGCGTCGTTCCAGCACCAATTTAAACAGCTTTGTACCCTGAACAAGTTCTTCTTGCACTTTTTGGCAGACCTGCTTATTTAATGTATAACTCTAAGCAGCCTGGGAAACCCAGGGAAGAGGATTATTGATCCTGATTTGTGTAATCAGCTTTAGACGTGTAGTGGAGTTGCAAACAAAAACATGTTCGTTAACTTTGTAGTCCGGGAATTTCAGGATTTTACGTTGTGGAAAAGGGGCTTTTCATGTGGCTCTACGCAATTCCGGTCACAACCTCATGATGAGTAGGCGCACGGATACAGGACTTCTCTTTCTGACTTTTATCTTGTGATCTAAGGATTTTTTCCGAGTCAGTGGGAGGAAAAAGAGCCCGTGTCTGGATGAGTGGGAATTGGTGCAACACAATAAGCACCAAGAGCAGAGGCTCTTTAGTGTCTCGATGTTTTAGAGCGAAAAAGACTTTGAGCTTTTTACGAGTTTAAAGTTCACTTCTGTTCACCAAACATGAACAATTGTCCATTTTTCCTGTTGACACTTTTTTGTTCTTGCACTCATTCTTAGCGCCTTCTAGTGATAGAAAAACACTCGTCTGGTATTACAAACCCTGCCGTGCTTTGGCTTCTGATAAGCATTGAGTAAAGAGTGATATATTGTGCACTGAAACTGTGTAGGTTTATTGCCAGCTTGTCTGTATATATTTAACTTTGGCCTCGAGTAGCTTTGCATGAGTCAGTGTCATAAATTTGACTGATTTAGCTCATACGGAGCTTTGCAGTGACTCAGTTCTTCTGCCTGAATCAAGTTGGTGTGTTTTTCCTTAAAGACACCTCTTTGTGATTGGCTGCCCCTCTGCGTAAAGAGTTTATAGATGGATGGAGGTAGATGACTGTTTTGAATGTGATGGTGGTACTGAGCTTTAAAGCAAAAAATGGGATGAGTTTAATGCAGGCCTGATGGAGGGCCAGTGATCTGTGAGTAATGTGGCTGCTGGAGAAATGTGACGCAACATAACTGTTGGGGCAAATTTAATCAGCTGTTTCTTCTGCACACTTTTCTTTTTCCCACAGTCTGATCAGTCGTTGTTTAATGAAATAAATGAAATGAAGACATACAAGCGCTCTGTTATTGGGATGCTTTAATTTAAACGAATCTAGTCCTGGACTGAAGCAGAAGGTGCTAAAATTAGATGCTCGCACACCTGCCTGCTCGCTGCTTGTGGATGCTGTGTCAGAGTGGAGATGAGGACAAGTCTTTCTGTTGTCACAGGGAGAAAGGGAGCAAATGAAGGAGGGGGAGGGGGAGAAGGGATCATTTATATAATATCTGAGAACACTACTCCCTGTGCTCTCTGTGCTTTGCCAGCAAACACTGTCAGGAGTTGTTTATGTGCAGCCTGTGTGCTGAGGGTTTGTAGTTATTCCTGTTATCGTGCAGTTTCACTTCAGTTTACTGTGACGCTCCAACAAGCTCAGACAGCACGCACAAGTCTTTGTTTTAACCACAGCAGGACTTCACCCGTTTGACTCGAACGTGGAAACCCACCACCCCGATCGTGGCAGCCTGCCCAGCTCGGGCTCTGTGCCAGGCAGTCAGACCCTCAGTAGGGGACAGACACAACACAGAAACGAGCTGTCCGAGAGAGAGAGGTATTTAGCGAGTGCATGAGTAAGGGCTCGTGCATCCAGAACGCGTTTGTGGCCTTCTGCCAAGTTTGAAGGGCAAAGACGCCGTGGTCTGCGTGAGGGACCCAGGCCGAGTGAAATGGATGCTGGCTAAGTGCACTCGAGTCTTTGCGTCTTCTAAAATCATGAATATTTTAAGACTCTATTTTTGTCCTCTTCTCTCTGTCCACTTTGAGCTCATTGTTGGACATGTTTATAAATTATTTATTGATGAATCTGCAGGATTTCAAAATATTACTGTGTAACATGTCGTGATAATTTCCTGTTTGGGGAAACTATAGAGATAATCAGGCCAGTCATTGTGACTCTAATCAGCTGCGATGCAGTCTTTCAGTCTCCGTCCATCCTCAGGAAGGAGGAGTCAGCTAGTTCCTTTGGGGTAGAAAAAGCTCGCTGTGCTTGTATTGTTCACCTTCGCAGAAGTGAAGGATGTGCGGGTTTTATTCGGGATGTTGTGAGGTGGATCAAGATGCACCACTTTGACTATCCAGCTTTCAGAGATGTTGTATGCTGACTTCAGGGAGCTAATACTTTATTTAGGTTGACTTGTGCTGGTACCTAAAGTGTAAGGGGGGGACAACTGAGTCATTGTTTGGTACATATGGGTTGACTTAAATGCAACTCTCATTACTTTCATAATGAAATGAAATGAACCCAAGGGAAAAGCCCGAACTTCAATGAGGAAAATGCACAAGTGGCAAAACTGCAGTTAAGTCTTCAGTGGGAGTCAGACCAGATGTGAGTGGAAACTTGGAGACGTTTCCAGTTTGTAATTGGTCACCATCAATCTTATCTTTCTTACCCTGAACGGTGCAAACCCCAAAGATATTCGGTTTACATTAAAGAAAACAAAATGCTGTACAAACATTAACTGTAGGCTCGTGTGCAGGACTTCAGTTTGTATTCGTGTCCAGCAGAACCAGTGTCCACTGTCTGCCTGGATCCATGTAAAGGCCCATTCATGGCGAGCCTGGCAGGCAGAGACACGTGGGCCTCCTCTGCCTGGCTCCCTTCTCCTCCTCTTCCCCCTTTTCGTTCCCACCTCCCTCCCCTCTTTCTCCACTGAACATCTTGTAACTGGTGCTGTTACACAAGCGTTGTCCCAGTTTTTTCTGTTGTGCTGTCATAGCACCACCTGTTGGTGAACTTAGTGAATCTGCTCTCCAGTCTGTTTGTAGGTCTTAAGGTCTTAAAAGCATCGACTTCATGTCTGTAAAATGCCCTAAATTGGATTTACACGTGTTTTGGAGTATCTACCCTTTGATGTAGATGTGGCGTAACCTTGAAACACGTGTTCGAGCGGGTGCTGTTACTAGAGGCAGTTCACTTCAGTTTTTAAAAGTAGTATTTTATGTCAGGAGCTCAACAAAAACGAATTAGATTATCTTCTGCCAATTATCTGGCTTCTGGTCATGCTTATTGATTTAAAGGAGATTTAATCGTATTTAAAAAAGTTAAATGTCAGCTAACAGATGTTCAGTTTTCTCTTGGTTTATCATAAAATGGTTTCGAGTTGTTTTTTTGTGTTGCATAAAAATGTGAAATTCCTAATACTGTTTGCAAATCGGCAGGATTTGCAACCACTTAACAACTCAAGCCGACATCCTATTTAAACCAGAGATTATTTAACTTTTTTTTAAACATGAGATTTAAAGGAAAATACCGTAGTTGGTTCTGTTAAGATAGAAGTTTGAATTTTGTGGTCTTTTTTATTTCACAGAAAAGAAAATCTACATTTGGTTAAATAGGCCCAAAAAGCTGGATGGAATTAAACTGGCAGTGGGTCAAAAAGTGCACGTTGTTCTTCTTTTGGTTGAAAATGTGAAATTGCTGAACACCTTGTTAATCCTACCTGCTGTGCTGGGTGCAAAATATCGGCAGCAGATGTACTTTAAATATTAAATTCTGTTCTTCTATCGCTCTACTTGGTGCTTCACGATGGCTTTTGGGTTTTTTTTCTCACCCTTCTTCTGTTCCCCTCCAGGTCCAATCAGCAGCATCCTCGTGAACAAATTCGGCAGCCGACCGATCATCATCTTCGGCGGTTGTCTGTCAGGGTCCGGTTTGGTTGCAGCTTCTTTCTGCAACACGGTGCAGCAGCTGTACTTCTTCATTGGAGTAATTGGAGGTTTGTTTTTCATCGGTTTTGTTTTGTAAACCCCAAAAATGAGGGAACTCTAAACTCTCTCTGTTGATGGCTGAGGCAAGTTTTGTTTTCTCCTTGTTAATCTTATTCTTTGCCCTCGTTTCCAGGTTTGGGACTGGCCTTCAACTTGAATCCGGCCCTCACTATGATCGGTAAATACTTCTACAAGCGTCGGCCCATCGCCAACGGCCTCGCCATGGCGGGCAGCCCCGTGTTTCTGTCAACCTTGGCTCCTCTCAACTCCTGGCTCTACGATGAGTTTGGGTGGAGAGGCAGTTTCCTCATCCTCGGTGGACTTCTGCTCAACTGCTGCGTGGCCGGCTCACTGATGCGTCCCATCGGCCCCAAACCGCAGCCTCCCATAACGGAGGCGGTGGAAGCAGGGCAGCCTCAGCCCAAGAGGACGGTGCTGCAGAAAATCAACTCCTTCATCGACCTGACGCTCTTCAAACACCGCGGCTTCCTGCTCTACCTGCTAGGCAACTTCGTCATGTTCTTCGGCCTCTTCTCTCCGCTCGTCTTCCTCTCCAATTACGCGAAGAGTAAGGACATCAGCAAAGAAAAGGCGGCCTTCCTTCTGTCAGTGCTGGCATTCATCGACATGTTTGCTCGACCCTCCATGGGCTTTCTGGCGAACAGCAAATGGGTCCGGCCCAGGATCCAGTACTACTTTGCTGCCTCCATCCTGTATAACGGCGTGTGCCACGTGCTGGCACCGGTGTCAAAAGACTACTCAGGATTTGTGGTCTACGCCATCTTCTTTGGCTTTGGTTTTGGCTGGCTGAGCGCTGTGCTGTTTGAGACGCTGATGGACCTGGTGGGAACTCAGAGGTTTTCTTCAGCTGTGGGTCTGGTCACCATTGTGGAGTGTGTACCGGTGCTGTTGGGCCCACCACTGACGGGTAAGACATCCCAGGGAGAGGAAAGGTGGAGATTTCAGCTGATTATAGAACTTGATATCACAGAAGCAGCGCGGTCAAAATTAATAACTGTAGTTTATTTAACTAAACTTCATTATTTTAGAGCAAAATGCCTATTTAAGGATTATTTTGAACTATGATGCAAAGCTCGTCCAGTGGAGTCAAACATGAAAATAAATGAGGAAAAGTAGAGCACAGGTATCGATTTTGCACAGTTTGGTTTGTAGAAATGTCAGAATGAGATGTGAGGTTACATCTGTGTAATAATTGTTAAAATGTTGCTCAGGATCATAAAATCTGAACCTCCTTTCTTTTGTCCCCCTCTAGGTAGTTTCTATGACTACTACCACCACTATGACTACACTTACATCTCCTCCGGCATCGTCCTCATGATCGGAAGCGTCTTCCTCTTTGTGGGAATGGGCATCAACTACCGCCTGCTAGACCGAGAAAAGAAAGAGGAGGAGCGAAAAGAGAGGGCGGAGCCCAAAGAGGAGCGTGCGGCCATGCTGGCGCCTTCATCTCCGACAAAATCGAACGAGGACGGCGTGCCGGCGGCTGTCACAATGGATGAAGTTGCCAGGATGGATGAGGACACGGTGTAAACGAACGGACTCGGGAAGAAATGAAGACACACGAGAGCTGCAGTTACAACCACACAGAATAAACCCCTTTTTACACCCTGAAGCCATAGAAACCGCTCCATGATTAAAAGCAGAGACCTGCTGCGGCGATTGATGTGAATCGCTTCAGTTTTTAAAAGACACGAATCTGTGCCCGACCTCATTCAGGCCTCTGGATTTTTTTTCGGTCTTTGACGTGCCTTTTAGGTGAACTGAGAGCGTTCCAGGCGGCGCTGCTTGCATAAACACCAGACAGACGCACAGCAGACGAAGTGACTGTAAGATAACCATCCCGCAAAGTAATGAGGACTTTGTCTCAGGGTCTCGAGCTCTCACAAAGGTTCAGGGCCTCGTGCGCACACTTTGTAAAAAAAACTTTTTTCTTAAATAAGTCACCATACATGTTACAATACAGAAAGGTCTCCCTCGTGTTCTGCACAATCACTTCACTGCTCAAGGGCTGGATGTAAGTGCTCGCATCCACGTTGTTAATCATAATATTAGTTTTTAGGTTAGGTTTTTGTTTTTTGTTTTTTTTTAATTAAAAAAATATGGGGTGAAAAGTAGCTCACTACAACACAGGGAAAAGTTAAAGTTTGTGCTTTTAACATTTTTAGTCAGGAACGCAAAATAACAAACATCAGTTTTCCTGTTTGTGGAAAGTCAGGAAGCGGTAATGTAGGAATCTTCTGAGCGGTATGAAACCAGGTCATGGCGCAGGTATCGGAGACAGAAATGTGGATTTTCAGAGCGGCTCTGATCTTTTATTGAACTGATGAAGATTATGCACATCGGAGCAGGTCACAGGCGGGCTCCAAGCCTGCTGGTGCGCGCCGTTGCATGAGTGGGTGTCTCCTGTGCGCTCCGAGTAGTCCGAACAAAAAGAGACAAAAATAATTTTTTTAAATGTAATTTTTGCGGCACAGAGCAGCACATTTGTGGTATGTGAATAGTGAAAAACGGTTTAGTTCAGTTTCTACAAATCCCGACAAAAAATAAATAGATTTTAGCTTTCCAGAAATGACAATCTGACGAGGTCCTTTTAATACATTTTAATGTCTTTAGATCGGTGGAGATGTATTTGAGCGAGTGAGGCGTGTTTGTGTGTCAGCAGGTAGTATTAAAATTTGGGGGAGTTTTGGCATTTCATTCGTTGAAAGTCCAGTTACGAAAATATCAGCACGCTGCGCAGGTTTGTTCGTGAGGCGTACAGAATTATTCATATCAGATGGACGGAATTATAATGAGAACGTTTAAAAGAACCTCGGACCTGTCGGGAGAAGGACTAACACTGTTAACGCCTTTTTGCGTTCATCACGTCGAGAGTACCAGAGTTATTGCACACGACCAGCTTTATAATCAGAACAAGTCCCTGTCCACACGAAGTGTTTCCACGGTCGCTCGAGCATTTCCTTCCTCACAGAGAAAAACGTCTGATTGGGTGACAGATTTTAGGTTTCCCTTTCAGTAGGAACAGATACTTTTTATTATTATTTTTTTTATTTTTTTTGGTAACAAAATGTGACCAAATGTTAGTATTCAAAGCGAGTAATTATAAAGTGTGATAATTTTGTTTTCTCTACTTGTATATTTTTGTAAAGGTACTACTGGTACCAATGGGAAACTGGTTACTCTGTATTCGCTGAAGCATCCACCTGATCGACAGGTTTATATTTCAGGGGAAAGAGTATCTGCTGCATCGACACATCCACATTCGACCGTTCCAAACTCTGATTTCTTTTCCGTTAAAATAACAAAACTGACCTTCATGAAAGTGTAGGTAAACGATAAACTGTTACTCTCGGTTCTATTTTCCGAATTCTGGTTATTCCAAATTGAAAGTTGTTCTAGTTTCAGGACGAGCGTTTTGTGAAGTGACACGTTGAAAAGATGCAATATGGTTTCATTTAAGCGGGGTTTTTAAAATGGTACTGTAATAGTCACAGCACCTTTTTTTAGTGTTTTTATAAAGTGAACAAACAGTTTAGTTTCTGTCATTTTCTTTCATTTAGTTGCAGTGTAT
>VUQR01011202.1:0-12266 GCA_015108515.1 Hemichromis elongatus | reverse complement strand
TGCAGAAAAATCCCAAACAGGTACATTTCCAGTCAAGACTGTATTGACTGTAAAGGAGGCGTCTCTATATACCTGAAGCTACCACAGCTATCGAATACTTACTGAAACTTGACGAGAGAGAAACATGAAACTCGACGACTCTGGAATTCACTCACTGGACATTTCATTAGGTACTCTAGTTCAGAGATCAGGGGACTCTGGACGACATCGGTGAGTGTGTGTCTGAAGGGCCAGCCTGTCTGGCACCAACAATCACACCTTTTCCAAAATTACTTAAATTAGCTTCTTTTTTGCCTTGTTGTGATGCTCAGCTGGTCATATCAACAATGTCTACACAACAGAAAGGACCAAGTTAATGCCACGTGATTGGCTGATTTAAAAATTTTGCACTGGTGTACCTAAGGAAATGGAATGAGTGCATAGCTCGAACATTCAAATTTAACAAGCATGACCCAGAAATGAGCCTCATGGGTGCTGAAAGATGGATTTTTGTGGTTTTGGAGAGACTCGTGGTTTCCATTGTTTCATGGAGGGCGTTTGAGTGACGAAGCTCAATAACGTAGTTATCATGTTTTTGATGGAGCTAAGGCAATACACACACACAGTTATAGATTTTTTCACATATTTCTATTGTAATAAAAACCCTCGCTCCATTCACCCCTATTCATTTTGGGCTATCTTCAGTGCACCCCTCACATAGGTTAACTCTGGTCTTGTCTTCAAAGTTCAACTAGTTATTCCTTAAACATCAGCCGACTCAGTTGGAGGTGTGTGTGATAGTGGAGTCGTTCGTTACGGAGGCTCGGTGCCGAGTGTGCGGCCGACAGTGAAGCAGCAGACGAAGCTCCGGGGAGATGCTGCTGGAGAAGGCGGAGTAGATCCAGGGGTTGGTGCAGGAGTTCAGACTGGCCAACAGCATCAGCAGGGTAAACGCTACGCCTGTGTACACATACAGGAGGAGCTCCGTAAATGGCACAGGTGACTGCAGATCAGGGCATCAAGTCAAACTGGGCGGTGTCTTTGGTAGCTTTAAAGATACTTATTCTTGGATTTATACGTTTTTTTTAGAGAGTTAACACAAAGATTTCATGTCTACAGCATCTTTGTGTTGTACAGATTGGAGCCTGCACCAGTTGCCACAGAATGAGGGGTAGGGAAACAACCTGACAGATGACCACTCCATCACAGGGCAAGCACAAAGAGACGGACAACCATAGTCAAACATCCACCCCTACTGCATTCTCCTGTTTGTTACTACAGGGGTTAGCAACTGCACTAAATCTTTCTGGTGAGATGATTCCCCTAGGTGGTGACAGTTCCTGCTAAAAAATGCAGAGGGGATGTACAAAAGGTAGCTTTAAATCGGTGTCAAGTTACTTATTAGTCATTAAATGAGATGTAGAGGTTTAAAAAAATGGGATGTATAGACCAAAAAGTCCTTCAAATTACACCAAGTTGGTTTGGCAGGACTGTGTGTGTGTGTGTACACGTACCGTTCTGAGGTGGGTCAGGGTCCCACGCGGCCCAGAGCTGGACGCTGAAGAACGGGGCCCAGCAGAGCGAGTACACAAGCACAATGACCAGCGTCATCCTCACAGTCTTCGACATGGCTGCTGTTACCTCTCCACCTCTGACAGGGGGCAGTTTAGTTGGGTGTGGTGAGCAGGCAGCAGAGGGCGCTGTCGGCTCCGGCGGGACACCAGCTTGCAGCTGAGCTGATGGGAAGCACAAAAACATTCCTGTGATGCCCACTCTGTCTGGATTTCCTGTTTCGCAGAAATATCCTAAATCTCTTCTGGAAATTTTGAGTTAGACCTTAAATATGGTTCATTATTTATTTATTTATTATTTTCATTTATTTTGATTGTAGTAAATCACATATGAATATTAGCTAATTTCAGGCATGAAATGGGCAGCAGACTCCAGACCTTAGTCACCTTCTAAGGTCATTGCTTGAGGAGTGAGACTGCAAGAAGTCAAGTGCCTGACGCACAAGTGGTTGAAGAGTTTTTATGGAAAGTTGAATTTAGCTAAACAGCACCAACGTGTTAACTGCAACGGCTTACTGAGAAACTGAAGAACAGTGCACACTGTTTTCATTATTGACTCATGCAAAGCTACTCTAGAGTCCAAGAATGGTCACCTTTAATAATGTATCTGACTACCTACAGTGACAGCAGGTTGTACTCTGTATAAGTCTCACCAGGGTGAAGAGCAGTGAAGGCGTGAACATCGCAATGTGACGTGATGCTGCTGGACCCGAGTGGACCCATTGGTAGGTGCTGATAGGTGGACACAGGGTCCAAGCTGCTGTTATTCACAGGGTTGTTGTACATGAGGGGGGAAACATAGAAGGGGGCATTAGACTTTCCTCCTCCTCCTCCTTCTCCTCTTTCTCCTCTCTTGGTGTCTTTTCTTAATTGAGGGAGAGCAGCGGGGGACAGGCGGTGGTCTGATTTCAGGTACAGATTGTTATGAATCTCCTTAAAGATTCGCACCTAAAGGAAGAAGGATGATAGAGGGTAAATGTATGTTTTCAGAAGCTTTTTCCTCTCCTAGTTCTCTCTTTTCTACCTGGCAGATGGTGATGATGAGAACAGGGAGGATGAAGATGGCTAGGGTCATCCACGTCACATAGGCTTTGAGGCCCCAGGACTCGGCAAAGTTGCCCCAACATTCATACACACCTGGAGCCACCTCCGAACGGGAAAAGATAAAGACCTGCAAAGAGATGACTGGATGTATTGGTAGTGACAAACACTCTGATTTTGTGTTTGTGCTCTTCTATAAGATTTTAACTGGCACAGTGCTTCAACGTTAAAGTTAATCATACCTGAATTTGATGATAGGCCTTCAAAGTAAAAGCTTAGGACCACAATGACGCCCCTGTTCTTTCTTTGACTACCTTGTTTTCTTCTCTTTTTAATGTTAATTCTAAGAGAAGGTCAGCCTAACACTAATCAGAACCTAAAGTTATGAATCTTAGGAGCAGATCTGTGGCCAGCCTCTTTGTTTTGGCCTACCTGTGGCAGGCTAAGCAGCAGTGACAGTACCCAGGCCAGCACGATGAAGCTGTTCCAGCGCTGCGTGGCCCCGCTGCGATGTGCCTGCAGGGGGCAGCAGATAGCATAGTGGCGATCCACCGTCATGGCCACAATCATATAGGAGGAGGCAAACATCCCGAGAACCTGAAGGTACTTCACCAGGCGACATAAGAAGTCAGGGCCAGGAAAGCGTCCCTTAGCGTCCCACACCAGCTGGGGCAACACCTCAGGAAGGAAGGGGAGACGGACGAAGGATATGTGTACTTTTGCAGTAACGTGTAACAATATATTTTCTGTGTCGCACAAATTCCTGTTTAAACAAATATGTAAAAACACACACACACAGTATCTCATTGACATAAGGCTGTCTCTAGCCACTTACCCTATCCCTAACCATCAAACATGAATACTTAACCCTAAACCTACCTAAAACCTATAACCCTGACACTAAAGCTACACTTTGAGTCTCAAAATACCTTCAAACTTGTGGGAACCAGGATTTTGGTACCCACAAGGGCTTTTGGTCCCCACAAATATAGTAGACTTCCAATTTTGGTCCCCACAAAGATACGAACATTCAGTCACACACACAAATCTCAAGTTATGTATTTGTTTACAAATTGTAAAGTTTTACATCACGTTTCCAGATTGTTTTCCTTTCATAACTCTGTCCACATATTTTCAGATAATACTACAGTTATACGCCTGTAGTCATGTAAAACACACATATAATACACAACACGAATATGTGTGTTACCTGGAACAGCGCCACCACCAGGTCAGCCACACAGAGGTTCAGCATGAACTGGTGCAGGGGGTTGTGGTGTCGCCTTCGCCTTAGCAACACCACCAGGACCAAGCCGTTTCCAAGTAACGCCATCACTAGGATGACCGCCAGCACCACCACCTCGGCCACGGCCAGCAGGGCGTCTCGTTCCCACTCTGTGACGTTAGCACCCGTGGGGGTCTCGGAGAACACCGGCCGGTCGATGGACGTATACGTGTCTGTTATCACAGAAACCGACATGCTGGCTGGGAAAGGAGAGGACGACCACAGTAAGGCAAGAAGACGACATCATTACGAAGGGAGTTTGATGAACTGTGACACAAACTTCAATCTTGGCTGGGGCTAGAGAGATTTACTCATCCTTTCAAGGTCACAGTGGATGTCCATCGTTTATTTACAGGTGATTATTTTTGCATTTCAGAAAATTTAATACAAGCACCCCAAAAATGGATTAAACTATAGCACTCAAGTTTAAATTCATAATGCTGTTTATTTAACTTATTTATTTAATATTTAGCTTATTTATTTATTTATCATGGGTCTTAATTTTATGTATTTCCAGTCACTATAAAAAGTTTATTGTTAAATTCTTCGAATCTGTTGCAGCTTTGCGGGAAATCCCTAATTGCCAGTAAGTTTGTAATGATGTTCACTGGGGACTGGTCAAACAACAGGGACTTCATTACTGCCTTCACATTTGCTCTGATGAGCCCTCTCGGCGTGCCTCTGCAATTGTGCGTCTGCGATTGTGTGCGCTGAACTGTAAAAACTGCTGACTTTGTTTGTGATCCTTGAAGCCCTCCCCTTTTTTGTGTTTGTTTAGCAAAGACGTGTCGATCTCATTTTAGTTCATGGGACACAAAAAGACCAAATGACACTGTTGTATAAGAGACTATAAAAACATTTGAAAATGTTCCCTTTCTTTGTTGGTCAGGCGTACACTCTGAAAAAGTGTTCGCTCAATGTTTATTTGCTTGTTTGTTTGTTTTTCTTTATCTTGTTTTCCGTTCTTTCGGTTTGCTGTACTTGGAGGTGATCCACTAAAAAAAAATCAAGTCGTCTGTTTATTTTTTAATCAGTACATCAATTTTTCCCCAAATTCTTGGAGTAACTATTTGAAGTAATCACATCTATATATTGTCTAAAACATGGTTGTTGTTGTTGTTTTATAAAATAATTCATGAGGGTTATGTTTTGGTTCAATAAATAACTAATCTGCTTGCTTTTGCTTGGTGTTCTGGCTGCTAATCTATTCTTTACATCACTTCGTCTTTCCCACGCTGTCAAACTCAGTTGAGAGACATCATTACCGTAGGCCAGTCATTTTCTTTTCCACCTTTTACCCAATCAGCCTCTGTTCTCTGTGCTTCAAATCTCAGTGCTCTTCTGTTATTTTGCCTTTCTGACTTCTCTCCTCCTTATCCAAGCCTCCTTCGCCATCCTCATCACTACCAGCATGTAGCACATAGATTCTGAGCCTTATGAGATGAACACGGGTGTGATCTAATTTATTTGAATTCTGTATGTGAATAAATCACCTCTTCTTATTGAACTATAGTTGAACCCTACATGGAAGTAGCTGGTAGACTTAAGCAGCTTCATAGCAAACCCAAAGCAAAGTTGAATGTGCAAAATCAAAGTGTGCAAAGAGCCAAGTTTCTGGCCAAGTTAGATTTTTACAAGCTCGATTCTGCATAGTTTTGATTGTTTTAGCTACTCCTGCAGTCAGGTGAGCGTGACAGACATCAGCAGATGCATGCAGCATTTGTTGACAGAAAACACTTCTTCTTAGTCTCAGACAACAAATTTCTTTGGGCAGTAGAAAAAGAAAGCTTGCTATTGGCTGAGGTTGTTGTGTGGCCTGCCCACTGACCATGGATAATGATGACCTCACACCTGGGCAATAGTGATGTCATGCACATACCTCCAGTGTTCTGTTTTATCTTCAGCTGTTTATACATGTTTTGAAAGTCTATAGGTCCTAATTCAGCTCCCTGTGCAACTCCACACATGGCATTCAAAATCAGACAGATGTCCAAGTCCAAGATTGACGTGGCACCACGCTGCCCGTGTAACCCGTGTTGCTCTTGTGATTGAAGTGCACACCTATGCTAGAACATCACAGGACGTCTACACAGAGCTCGTCAAACTGATGTGATTGTTTGTTCTGGCAAAACTGGATTAGGTCAGGATTTGGATTTGACGCAGCAAACTGCTCACATACTTCGACGATCTGAGTTGCTAATGAGGTCGTCCCAAGTTCATCCACATTTGGAGTTGAACACTTCGGTATGTGGATAACAATGCAACATGCTTTTGACTGTTTACTAAAAAAGCAACTTGTCGCAAGAGCATGTCACATGCTTCCAATGCCTTTATTCAAGCTGCCATCAAATATAACTCCAGTTAAACCTTCATTATCATTTGCATAATAGGGGTTAAAACGGCATTTGTTGATGGCACAGTGAACTGTGTTGACGGGCAATGATTCCAGGAAGTGTTCCTGAGTCCATGCGGTGATATCATCAGTTTTTAATGCAGTGCTGTCGGAGGACCCGACCATCCCAGACACGCTTGTCAACCTCGTCCCTTGTGCACAGAGATTTCTCTAGATTCTCTGATTCTTTGGATGATATCACGTACTGTAGATGGCGAGTATTCAGAGTCTTCACCATATTACACTGAAGAAAATTAATTAGAAATAGTTCCACAATTTATGGATGCAGTTATTTTTGGGGAAATTTGGGAGACTCTGCCTCTCTGAGATGCTGTTTTTATATCAAACAATCAACGTTAGTTGTTGCAAATTAACCTAATCACTTGCAAAGTGATCCTCCAGTTGT
This sequence comes from Hemichromis elongatus, assembly GCA_015108515.1. Taxonomy (NCBI): domain Eukaryota; kingdom Metazoa; phylum Chordata; class Actinopteri; order Cichliformes; family Cichlidae; genus Hemichromis; species Hemichromis elongatus. Next base: position 5,592 of record VUQR01011202.1, on the reverse strand, counting down.
TAAACGTACCAGTTTTCCAGCCTTTTTAACACCCGCCTCAACATTTCTGAGATGCTTTAGGCTATATTTTTTTAGATTAAACATTTGATATGTTTTCTGTGCTCTGTTGTGAATAAAATACAGGTTTCTGACATTTGCACATCATTGCAATGTTTTGTTTTGGGTTTGTTTCTTTTACATTTTAAACATTTTTTTTTAATTCAGTTCAAAAACCAATTAATCATCTGAACTGGCACCTGCTTTAAAATCATTTAAGGCGATGGTGGCAGAGTTTTGGATTTAATCACAATTTTTGACAATAAAAGAATCAGCAGATAAATAATTGATTAAAAAATTAGCACTCAGAAAATACTGGACAGAGAAGTCCAGCATGCATACAGTAATAATAATTCAACACATTTTTAACCTACTTTTTTATAAAAATCACATGTGCACTTTTACTGCAGGACATCATACCTGAATGAAAGCTTTGATTGAAGGTTATGTAATAAAAAAAAAACTGCAGCAGTTAAAACTCATTCATAAAATGCTCTTTAAATGACAAAACTAAAGACAAATCATCAGATCTCTTTTGCGTTTCCTCCTTTTTCATGTTTTTTTGTTAAAATTAGTAGCCAAGTCTGACAGATCGAAACACTTTAGGATGCAAATATTAAAGTGAGAAAGCGTTTTTCATTCAGCCAGAGGTGACTGTTTGAAGGCACTGCGCAGGAGCTAAACACAGGAGTCACTCCAGAATCTGTTTAAATAAACTGAACAGCCGAGACTGATGACGAAGACTAGACGCCTGCTTTAAACTGAAGATTATTTGCCTATTGCTTTACAAAATGGCAAAGCTAAAGCTAGAATCATCGGTTTTCTTTTGTTTTCTCTGTTTTTTCTTCAAGTTTTAGTTTGAACATCACGAATTTCAGTCAGAAGAGGAGAAAATGTTTTCCAGTCAGTTGGAGGTGTCTGGTTGGAGGCATTAGAGACAAACAGAGAATTCCCTCCAGCCCATGGAGCTGAGTTTGTTGACACCTTTCAGCCCTTTTAATCCTATTAGAAAGCTAGACACCTGCTGCTTTACACATATTTTGCTTTGCAGAAGCCGAAAAGCTAAAAAGCAATCCAATTCACTCATTTTTTTCAATCCTCTACTGTTCTTGATTAAAAAAAAAAACAAGCAAAGAGCGTGAAACGGGAGGTTCTCAGTGCCTGACTAAAATGACCATCTATCTGTACTGTTTTAATTTCACATTTTCACGGAAAACAGGAAAATCAGAGGGAAATACGAGGAGACGGAGCCGACTCACCTCCTCCTCAGCGTCCCGTGAAGCATCTGTAGGAGCCAGGACAACCTGATCTGCTGTTGCACACACTAGCCGCATCCATGCTGTGTCTGCTGCATGTGTGTGTGCGTGTGTTTGTGTGCTTATTACACTGATGGTGACCTCTGCCAACTCGCTCTGCTGTTTCTCCTCTCTCTCCTCTTTAGCACATCCCTCTCTCGCGCTCTTTCTCTTCTCGCCTTTCTTGATTTTATGAAAAGTGTAAGAAGAAGAGGAGGAGAGAGAGAGAGGGTGATGAAAGGACGCAGTGCCCGGGCAGTGTTGGGGAATTAATGTGATTTCCTGTTGATTATTGATATTAAACATGTTGCTGTTGGCCCTGCTTTTGATCCGCCCTTCAGAGCAGATCATGGGGAACGTACACCAGCAGATGCAATGAGATTTTCTCTATTAGGCTTCCAGAAATGATCAAAGGCCCTTCATACGTACAAACTAATATGCGTACGTGTGAGTTTGCATCAGTGGGTGGTCGAGAGGGGTGGGAACAGGCGGGCAGAGAGAGCGTCAGATGTTGTGACAGATGGGAGCTCAGGTTTTTGGAGAGAAATGAGAAGGCAGCAGCAACAGAAGGAGACTTGTCTTTCTCAGCAACCTTTTTCCCTCTCACCCCTGCTCCACTGTTTTCCCCTCTTCTGTGTCTCGCTGTCCTGCATTCCAGTTCCCTCTCCCGCTCTCATTCCTACTCCCTCCGACGGGGCGTTAATCTGCTTCCTTCCCCTCGATTGCTCCCTCATTTGGAGAGGCCTCTAATTATCAAGGGGCCCGCAGAGCGACCTTAAACATACACACAGAAACAGTCGAACGCGAGGCATTGCTGCTCCGCCGTTTGTGCACAAACGGCTTTCTTAAGTCTGTTAAGTAGTAAGCATGAAGACCACAGCTTTAATTAGTTTTCATTTAAGCATGAATTGTTGGGGGTTTTTTTTAGCTGCACGGCAGTCAAAAGAAAGACTTTTGTTTTAGTCAGCAAATCCCTTCATTACCCGCTGTGCTCTGTTCCTACTGAAGAAACTTATCCTTTAAAGGCAGGTCGTGCATACTGATGTCTTGCAGCTTGTGTCAGTGTACTGGCTTCCTGCCTCTTTTAGAAATGACTGTAAAGTCCTTTTACTTGTTTGTGAAGTCTAACCTTATATACATCCACCACTTCCAGGTGTCATATTTTTTACTTCCTGTCTTTTATTTCCAGTTAAGCTGTCTCATTTAAATAGATTAACCTCTTATTTTTTTAAAAACTTTATTTATTAGTACTGACAACAAGTTACCAACCATTTTTCAAGAAAACTACATACACACGTTTGAGCATTGGAAAAAAAAAGAATAAAAATGTTTAAGATAACCAATGTTTAAAAAAAACAAAAATCTCAAACTCTACACATAAAAAGTTGTATCAATAATCAATTAAATTAATTAAAATGCGTAAATCGAGCAGCTAGTTTAAGGGCTTTCTTGTCATTTGCAAGTTTTAATGCCGTAACCAGGATGTTTCACCTCTCATCCAAGAGGTTTCTTCAGTTCAAAGCGCAACTGGTGGAAAGTTCCAGATTTTAAGACCTATGGGAGTGTCCACAAGAGGGTCATGGACCCCCTATTGATCCTCTACCTAATTACAAATGCCAAGGTGTAAAAACGGGTGTGGGTCACAATCAGCCAAGGTTCTGGGTGAACTCATAGTGAAACCTAGCCCCACCCTATCATGTGATTTCCAGAGGTCAGATGACCTAGGATGTGAGTGGGTGTTAAGGTGTCTGGGAAGGGATCTCAAAACTGGATTATAGATGGCAGACAGTCTGTGTCATAAACCACCGCCTCTGTTCAAAGATGGCCGTTCACAGTGGACATAGATGGTTTCTTTCACTCCTCTTTCAAACCATCTGTCTTCTCTGTCCAAAATGTGAACACTGGCATCCTCGAAAGAGTGACCTTTGTCCTTTAGATGTAGATGGACAGCAGAGTCTTGTCCCGTAGAGGTGGCTCTTCTATGTTGTGTTATGAGTGTATGAAGGGGCTGTTTGGTTGTTTGTAGCCTTAACGCCCACTCACATCCTGGGCCTTCTGACCTTAATAAATCACACGATAAACTCAGTGAAAAGCCTTCAGTGGATCTAAAATGTTGCAGTGAGATTACTGACAGGCACTAGAAAGAGAGAGTATTTCTTCCATATTGGCTTCTCTTCACAATCCTGCTCCTCACACACAATGTCTTGAATAAACAGGCCCCATCTTATATTAATGACCTTATAGTACCATATCACCCTATTAGAGCACTTCACTCGCAGACCACAGGCTTACTTTTTGTACCCAGAGTATTTAAAAGTTGAATGGTGGGCAGAGCCTTCAGCTTTTAGGCCCATTTTCTGTGGAACCAGCTTCTAGTTTGGACTCAAAGGTTCTCCCTGCTTTTAAGATTAGGCTTCACACTTTCCTTTTGTTAAACCTGGATCAGGTGACCCTGAATCGTCCCTTAGTTAAGTTGCAGTAAGTGTAGTAAGTGGGGATTCCTATGATGCTCATGATGCATGACTCACTATACACCTCTCTGCATTTAATTATTAGTTCTTATGAATCTTTGGCTCTCTTCCACAGCATGTCTTTTGTCCCGTCTTCCTCCCCTCACCCCATCCAGTCATGACAGATGGATGCCCCTTCCTGATCCTGGATCTGCCAGAGGTTTCTTCCTGTTAAAAGGGAGTTTTTCCTTCTCACTGTTGCCAAGTGCTGATTTTGGGGGTTTTCTCTCCATTAATGTAAGGTGTTTACCTTAAAATATAAAGTGCTTTTACCACACACACCCAGGATATGTCATATGTCAATCTCTTGGACACACGCGGGAGTCTATGTAACTCCACCCTTTTAAAACAGTGGTCTTTTTACCCTCTAACCATCAGACTGTGAACAAAGAGAAAGCTCTAAGTTACAAATACGTTGGTTAAACCTTCAATTAACTGATTGTGAAATATCCCTTTATAATCAATAACAATCACTTGAATGGTTGTGTTACACTAGACGCTGCATTTTTACCTTTAAATGGAGGAAAATGGAAATGCCAACATGGTGAGTGTGTAGTTCTGTGATTCGTTTTGATCTTTAATTGTATTTATAAAAAGTAAAACCCAAATGAACTTTATGGGGTTTGTTAGTGTTATCAGCACGTCAGCAGATGGAGGAGTGTTTGGATGTCTGGTGCTGTGTAGATCAAAACATAAAATAATCAGGCTGAAGGGACCCAAACAAATACTGTGGTGGTGGGTGGGCGGGGAGAGAGCAAAGTCTGACACAGCCAGCTCTTAAAAGCTCCGGGGAGACTGAACAGGTGCTCCCATTTGCACTAATTAACCCCGCCTCCTCTAAAACCTGTGCAACAACACAGGAGACAGAAGGAAATATGCCACATTACAAAATTACTGATTTAAAAAAATATCACTGCTGTTATCAACACCAGAATGTTACAAACCCTGTATCTGTGGCCCCTCCCATTTAAAAACATGCCAAAAAAAAATTAATGGCAATTCTAAGTGGGTGTGACTGTGAATAGTCTCTCTGTGTTATCCCCATGTCAGACTGGCGACCTGTCCAGGGTACACCTCGCCTGTCGCCCTGATAAGGGTAAGCAGGATAGAATGGATGGATGCTCCATAGAACCCCACTAGTTTTTTAGTTAACTGTACAAGGCTACTGATGCCTTAAACCTGCATTCTTTCTACTGGCCAGCAGGAGGCGACTCCTGGTTGCAAAAATGCTTCCATTAGGAGTTTATGGAATATGGAGCCCCGCAGGGGACATGGGAGAGAAGAAAGAAAAAAAAAAGATTAACTTTTGCGAGATCTCGCAAAAGTCCATACACCTCCAGTCACCACCACTGAACCTTAGAAACAACCACAGTGATGGAGGACACACACATCCATTTGAGCGATTCATAGATTTTTACTTTGAGCTTGGACTAAACTATAAAGATATTAAAACTGTGCTTGGCAGTAGATGCAGTTTGTCGTGTTCGTGTGTATGATTTCCTCTTGTGGGACCTCTCTTGACCGCAGGAAATGTTCAAAATCCTCCTCCATGTCTGCTCCGTACCGTACCGCACCCTTCAACAGAACCGCTATCAAAAAGTAGCGGGATCGTTTTGCGAGATACCGAGCTACTTTTGCGAGCGCTCGCAAAAGTTCATCTTATTTATTTTTTCTCCCATGTCACTTGCGGGGCTCCGTACCAAACAAAACAGTCAGATAAGTCAAACTTTACTGAACTCATTCTTCTTGCT
>VUQR01011201.1:87642-111783 GCA_015108515.1 Hemichromis elongatus | reverse complement strand
TATATATATATATATATATATATATATATATATGTATATATATATATGTATATATATACACACACACACCTATCTAAATTTGGGGAAAGTACTTGTTTTCAAGAATGTATAAGTCTATATTCTATTCTATTATTTTTATATCCATCTACTGCTTTATATTGTAGCGCTGCAGAATTGTACACAAAGTAGAGAATTATGTATGTTTAATTGTATACAAAACAAAAAGAGAATGGTGCACCACACTGTACTGTATATCTAATTGTCTATTACACAGAGAATCTCAGAGAAGGATGCAGCGAACTAGTTTTTATAGTAATGTACATTTGCAAATGTACCTGTTGAATTATTTTTGCACCTTCAGCTCACCACACTGCTTATGTGTTCATTATGGAAAAGAGTATTGCTCTGTGTTAGGTTAACATTATTTGACCTGGTTTTTTAGACCTGCAGTTTACTGCTGTTAAACATTTTTGAATATACTTTGGCATGAAAGAATCGGTACAGTGCTCTCTCACAAGCTTCACACGTTAGAGCACAGAAATCTAATTGTAGGTTATATTTATGGAATTCACAAACTGTGCAGACTGATAATATTTGACAGTGTAAATGTGTATATTACAGTATATGTGTAACAGGAGCAGTGCTTTGTGCTGCTGTTTTGGAACTGATGTAAGGGGGTTCCAAATGTTTCATTTTTGTTGGAAACTGAAGCATGTGCTAGTTACTGAGCATTCTCCTGGATTTCGCACTCAAGTTGAGGTCGAGCATTGCAGCAGCTGCTAAAAGTTGCTCCAGACATTCAGTTCGCTGCTGTACATTGCCAAAAAGAAAAGAAAAGGACAAGAATCACGTCACATACATTCTGACAACTGGTGCTATTTAAAAACATCTGTGGTGCTTTTTTTTAAGTTAGGTATTTCCTTGCTTCAGACAAAATGTAGCTACACAATCCTGTACTGTACTGCAATGTAGGTTGTTGTCTGGCCAGTCGTTTGTCCTGGTTCTCTATTATGTTCCAGGAGGTTTTCTTTGACTGCTGTTGTTTCAGGGAATACACAGATCCAATTGGAGTAACATTTCGAGTGGCAAATTTGAAAGCAAGGAAATCTAATAGGTAATTCACTCAAATACACATCATGATGATTTTTTTAAACTGATTTTTTTTTTTTTTGGAGACTTCTGTATTTGTGGTTGCAAATAGTATCCACACATTGTGTTTGGTGCTGAGTAAACAAATAAGGTCACCATGACTTTCAACAGTCATCATCATCATTTAAATCCCCAGAGAGCCATTGTATAAGATCAAAGAGTAATACTAACTCCCTGCAGGTGCTCTTTAATGGTAGGTGGTAGCTTAAATTGATTGGGTATGATTCAAATTACCCCCAAAAATCCCCATGAGAAGGAGCAGAATGTAGCATTGCTATGTTTGAAGACCAGAAAAAGCATCTAAAAAGTGTCTCACAAAGATGCTTTTTCACGTGCTCCTTTGGTTCATTGGGAGTTAAGTTCAAATATCACACGAAACCTTTTGGAGACTTTCTTTCTTTCTCATCACAAAATGCAATACAATTTTTTTTTCTTTTAAACAGAACTGTGCTCATTGTCTTCTCTTAATTGTTCGGTCTTCCTGTGATATAAAGGAATGCTTTGAGTTACAGTCCATCTGGAAAACAACACAAACATGAGTGTGTTCATTGTTAATTACAGGAGTAGACAACTCAGTACCTCAAAATGTCTTTACGTGGAAATCTTTAGTCCAAGTGTGTTTCTTATGTTCCAGCACTCATGATGCTTTTTTGTATTTGTTGGCACAAACACTAACAGGAATGTATGACTATTGTAATCACCGCTCACCTCCCCACTCTTCCTACAAATTGAAGCTTCTAAAGCATCTAAATTGAACTGTCAATTTTTTTGTATCTCAAATGTCTTGGTATGCTTGTTGTAGTTGTATATTCATAATGGTGTATATTACATCAGTTTTTATTTATTAAAATGTTTAAATTTTCTAACATGACTTGTGTTTTGTGGGGCTTTTGTTTTCTCCTGTTTTTGTAAAATAGTACTCAGCATTTGATGTAAAAGAAAATGGAAGTACAAACCTAATGAATGTAAACTTCATTTTTAGTGTGATGATGAAAGGAAGGCAATTCCAGAAACTGCTTAGATTTATCTAAATAAACAGACATAGTTTGACAAATACTGCTTCTAATATTTTTGACACTTTGGATACAAATTGCATTGTTCTTTGTAAAACATTGTAATGGCAGTAATGGAATGGAAAGCAATTACAGTTGAAGGGAACATTAGAGTAACTATACTTATACAAGCCACTATAGCCCCTTGCCTTCAGAACTGCCTTTGACATGACAGCATTACAGCTGACATCACACAGTTTCTGCTGATTTGTGACTGTGGAGGCCATCTGAGTACAGTGGACACATATTCAAGAAAGCAAATTTGATTTGAGCTTTGTGCCATGGTGCGTTATCCTGCTGCAAGCAGCCATTAAAACAGTGATGTACAGTAGTCATAGAGGACAAGGTTGGTAGGATGTGTTATTTATTCACACAACCAGGAACAGTCTGGGCCATTGATACAAGGCGGGGGGGCATAAAAACGGTATGTAACCAAAACTCTGATTAAAAAGGACAGAGAAGCGTGTACAAACTAAGGGAAGCGTCAATAAGCTCCCTTTCCTTGTAAATCCTCGAGATCCAGGCCTCTCGCGAGATCACGGTTGCTTAGCAACCAGTGACACGGCTCTGTTGATAGAAACCCTAGTGCTATGCTAAGGAATTTTACCCAGAAAATAAGACGTGACTTTGAGTTGGTAGCATGGAGGTAAGTTTGCCTTGAAAATAGTTTAGTCAGAGTACGAACACAGACGAACGCAAGTTATTAAACGGCTAACATCCTCGTTTGACTTTTCATTAACGCTCCATTAAGGACAGACATTTTAGACTTAATTCATAATGACATAAAGTAAGTAGTGGGCTCATCTGTTTAGAAAGGATTGTCTCAGTGTCCCCATGAGTCTGTGTAAAAAAAATCTCATACACTGATGTTTTATTTATAATAGAACAAAGAAGTTATATATCAGTTTATTTAACGTGAGACATTTTACTATTTCATGAAAAATATTAGATCATTTTAGATTTGATGAGGGTAAAAAAGGACAAAAAAGCCTGGAATAGTAAGTGGTACTAAAAAGAAACAGCAGGGGGAACATTTTTTGCAAGTAATTGTGTTAACTAGCAACAGGTCAATAACATAACTGACTATAAAAAGAGCAGCATAGAGAAGCGGAAGTTCCCTTAGTAGTAAAGATACATATCTGTGCAAGGCTGAAAACCAGTATTGGAGTCCGACAGTCTTTGGTGATTCAAGCAGGGTTTCATTAAAAAACAGGCAGGACTCTGTCATGGAAATAACTGCACGGGCTCAGCATTGTTTCTCTGTGTGAGAACACAGTTTGCACAAATTGCCAAAGTTCATTTAAAAATGATCGAGGCAAAGTGAAAAACTGTTCTGTGGCTAGATAGATCAAAGTGTGAAACTAGTTTTGGAACTGCACAGACACTGTGTCCTCCTGAATAAAGAAGAGAGGGGCCATCTGGTTTGCTGCTATCACTTCAAAGGCCTGCATATCTGATAGTATGGAGATGCCTTAGTGATAATGGAATTGGCAGCCTCCACATCTGGACAGGCATCATCAAGGCTGAGCGGTATATGCTGTCATCCAGATAATGTCTTTTCTGAGAAAGCCTTGCTTTGATTTTGCTAGGATTTGTGTGATCGTTGTTTTGATTTGGTGCTATATAAATAAAATTGAATTGACTTGAAGTGATTTGTATTTGGTCTGATAAAATTTAATTGTTTTAAATGTGCTTTCTAAATTTGACTGATAGACTTACAGTTTACCTGCTGTGTTTCAACAGGAGTCAACAGGAGAAGACTCTTTTGAGTCCTTGGCAGAGTTTCAGGTGGTCCTCAGTGAGCTGGTTGGGGACGCGAGCATGGACAAAATTCGGGTGGAGTACGAAAAGCTCATTCATGCGCTAAAGAAGTCAAGAGAGAACGAAAAGAGGCTGATGTCTAAATGCAGGGAGCTGAATGCAGAGATTGTGTCCACCTCAACTAAGGTGGCTGCAGCCCTGAAACTATCCCAGGAAGATGCAACAACAGTAACGTCACTAAAGAGGGTGTGTGCCCCGAACACATGAACTGCAGCATAGTGCAGAATAGCTTATTCGGTTGGATGCTTGACCATAGTAATGATTTGCTGATAATGAGGTGACGGGTAGAAATGTTTTTTTGTTGTTGTTGTTTTTTCTTTAACCTTTTCTTATGTAACTTCTGCTAAAGAAAAAAATTTGCTTACATTGTAGGAGGTGGATAAAGCCTGGAAAATGGTTGATGCTGCTCACGATAAAGAGAAGAAGGACAAAGAGACCATCAGGAAACTACAAGAAGATGTTTCCAACCTAACAAAAATGGCTGAAATACAGACTGAGTTTTCCAGGGACCAAGAACAGAAGTGTGTCTGTTGTCCATTTCATTTTTTTGACTGTGCAGATATGTTGGATTAAGTGGATTAGACATTTTACTATGTGTGTGTTCTTTTATATTTTTGTTTTTAGTGATCTATTTAACATGATTGATGCACTGACCAAAGAGAGGGATCAGCTGCTGACTACAGCTGAAGGTCTGAGAGAAGAACTAAACAAAGCCATTGCAACCCAGCAAGCGATAGAGGCCAAACGAGAGAGTGCATTGGAGAATATTTCACAGGTAAAGGCATTTGTATCTAATAATACAACACCATAAAAGTAAAGACAAAACAAAGATCAATGATTTAAACTTTGCCTGCAAAAAAAAGAAACTGCTTTAATACACGGTGTCTTAAATTACATTTTTAAATGAATTGTAATAATTTAATTGTGTCACAGTATTACCCCTGAGTGTAGTACCTCCATGTCAGTATATGTACAGGTGGCCATTTGTAGCATTTTTGTCTGAAAAAAACCCCCATTGCACATAATCATGCACTAATGCACTATATCTGGTTCAAAAGATGATTTCATGTATTTTCTATTAGCATGTTTTGGTCTCAAGGTCGGATTTGACTACCATGCTGCTTGTCTACTGTCTAAACCCAGCTCCAACAGGAGCTTCAGGTGCAACAGAATGAGATTTCTCGGGAGATGAGGCTGAAAGAAAAGCTGGATAAGGATGTAAAGCAGCTGCATGTCGATATGGAGGCCAGAATGGGAGAAATCAAAGCTCTGAATCTGCAAGGCCAAAAGACCAAAGAGGAGCAGCAGAAGCTGGAGCAACAGCTAAAAGAGTTAAAAGTAAGCAAGGGAGTGGGATGGATTGTCTTTCTGGTGTCACATGTTCAAAAATCACTGCTATCGTATTTATTATCTCAGTTAAAACCATAGGTTATTATTTGCATAAATCTTTTTTGTTAGTTGTGTGTCATAAATTTAACATATTAAATTCAAAGAAACACAGCAAATTCTGATGTGAAAGTTACTATTTCTTTTGCTTTGTCCTGATAAGGGATGTCTTTTGGAAAGTTTGTAAGAAACTTCAAATACCACAAGTTGCAAAAATTACCTTTACAAATAAGTAATAATAATACAGAACGGAATGAGCTCTTCTCTTTCAATTTCAAAACTTCCATACTTGTTGCTTCAATTACTAACAGTCTAATAAAAAAGTGAAGAAGAGTGTGCAGGCAGGACTGAGTGGGTGGAAACAAGGTTAAGGGGTGATTTGGGATAGAAAAGCAACAGCAATAGTGAAAGGGAATTTTCCCAAGTTGAGGTTTTGTATGGTTTGGATGCTGCTACTAAACAAAGTCAGGAAACTGGGCTCGTGGCAGAGGATATTTGCAGTGACAGAGTTTCTTTCTGGTATTGTCTTGATGCATCCTAAATCATCCAGGTAAGTAAATCCTAAAAAGTTGATTCTGTTCATGTGGACGTAATGTTTTCAGTGGGAGAAGGTGACTTCTTTAGTCTCAGCTGACTGCAGGTTTCCCAAACTTTTTAAACAGTATATTTGCACAATGACTAAAACCAGTCCACTGAATAAACAATGAGCTGGGAGGTCAGTTCCTTTATCATTGATATGCAAATTGTCATGACCATTGATCGACAATCACTGATCAAAAACCACTGACTAATAGCCATGAGTGCCATTCACAGAGAGCTAAGGAATGGAGGCAATCCCAGTATTGTAAGATGGTGACAGATGTACCCTTAGGCCCCCTCCTCGATTCAGAGATGGTCTTTCCCTTTTCACTCCTTGACTGCACGCTCAAACCAGCGTTCCTCCCTGTAGAGGATGTGTACATCCTCATCATTAAAAGAGTGTCCACTGGCCTGTAGGTGTAAATAGATTGAAGAGTCCTGGCCTGACAAGTTAGCTCTTCTTTGTTGAGCTGTCTGCTTCACCAGAGGTTGTTTGGTTTCCCCGATGTATAAATCATCCTGGCACTTAACAGCGTACACTATATTACTGTGTCAGGGGACCCGATCCTTGGGGTGGAACAATTTTTGGCGCAGCATGTTTTGGGGTTTAAAAGCCACAGAGACGCGGTGTTTACAGAGAATGCGTCTAAACTGTTCCGATACTGTTTCGGTTTTCGGCTTGGCAGCAGTTGTCCTTCTTCTATCCTGGATCGTCCGGAGCTTTCTTCGGGTTCCTTCCCAGCTTTGACAAATGTCCAGCTGGGACTACTATTGCAGGGTTATTACCTAAAGCACCTTGAGGTGACTGTTCTTCTGACTTGGCAATACATGAATAAAATGTAATTGATTTGAATAAAAGAATACAAAGAAAGAAGGAAGAAAATTAAAGAATGTTCTCTAACTGTGACAGATCTTGAATGAAAAGTCAACCAAGGAGCTGGAGCAGATGCAGACGAAGAACACCAAGCTGCAGCAGGAGTGTGAGCAGCTGTCATCAACCAAAGAATACCTCTCCCTGCAAAATCAACAGAATATAAATGAGCTTAAGGTACACTGTTATCCACCAATGTACACTCAAAGTAGTCACAACAGGGCACTGTTCAGACAGTTTATTAAGAGATATTTAAAAATGTAGTCAGGGTCTATGCGCTATGCATGTATAATGACATATGCTGTCCATATCCCTCTTCCATCACTGTGTGTAATGTTTCAAACACCCTGCTGCCCCCACTGATCAGATGAGAGAGGAGGAGGGGAGTCAGTTGCGTCAGGAAGTTGCCAAACAAACAAAGATGAGAGAAGCCATCCAGAAGAAGTTCCACCAGATAGAGGATCAGAAAGCTGATGTGGATGTGCAACAGGAGACCCTGAAAGCACAGCTCGCTGGTCTGGAGAAAGGTAAAGGAGCTTACCTTATGACTCATGAAACACACGAGCAATTATCGACATAAATGACTGTCTTACATCTGTAGATTTGAACTAGAACTTTTACAGGCATATACTGAATAATATATAGTTTTGAGGCAGTGACAGTAATCACTATATTAAAGAAAATGTGAAATCTTTTGAAGGAGTTAGGAGAACGTGTTTCGCTCATGGCCATGGATACGTATTGTATTGGTGGCTGACACATTGAGGCCAAAAAGTAAGAAAGTGGTGTGTTTGTTATAAATGCCCAAATGCACACAAACACTGGATCAGAACAGAGTAGAGAGATGCAGCTGCTGAATGATCACAAAGTTCACTTTATTCAGTTTAAGTTGTGTACTGCCATCATTTTCATTAAAGTGTGACACACCAGAAAACCTTCTAAATTGCAGTGTAAATTTTCAGTGCAATTTCTAGGCCTGGGAAATGACTTCAGATGACACGGTGCCACAGTGATGGAAGAAAAATGGTCAATTTTAAAATGTTCAACACAATTGACCATCAGTACACATCATGTAGTAATCGCCACCCCTCTTCTTCTACAGATCTTGAATCTTCCCAAAAGCAAGTAGAAGCTGATAAGAAAGCCATAGATGAGCTGATCCGAGAGAGAGACATCTTAAATAAGGTATCCTTTGTAGCTTATTGTGCTGTGACACACTATCCACCAAGCTGGCACATTTTATATTGAATCTGATTACAACAAAAACCTTTTTAACCCTTGAAGGTCAAAGTTATAATACTGTATAATCACACCCTCACTTTGGGAGAGTAGTGTAAACCATTGCAAGCAAATGCTCCTTTGCAATATCAGGCTAAAGCAAATACCTGAATCCCAAATATGTATTGAGATGTTTTACTGTATGTAACAGAACATTTTTGCTTTTGAATTTATTAGTTTACATAGTTGAACAAAAGCAAATCATAAACTATCTAAAAACCTTTGTGTTATTTACATTGAGATGTGTCCAGTACATAAGCACAGGCATTTTGTTGGCTTTAATCTATTTTTGTGGTGTAAGGCTTAGGTATGAAACTTTTAATAAAATCCTGTTAGCACTGTTAGGATTAAAAAGTAGGAATATATAGAGGTCTGCAGTTTTGACACAAATTGAAAGAGAGACTAAGCAAGGCTGTCATTTGAAATTGGTAGTGTGATTTGGACGTGATGGTGCATTCATTAACTCCAGAGGGCTAAAACAATGTGACATGAAACTATTTAAGAACATTGTAAGGGTTTGGGAACTGATAAGGCCAATATTGAAATGCTTGCCCGTTCTTGCTCCACACAGGATTTTAACTGCTCAGCAGGTTGGTATCTCCTTATGTTATCAATGTGCAAAAGGTCTGGACTGAAGGCCTATTTAGCACCCGGAGTTTTTCCACTTATCTTTTCATTTGTTTGGACATTTGTCCCGAGGTTTTTAAACTTGTCCACCTTCAGCTCTATTTACACTTTTACACTTGTATTCTGTCTGCTTCTATTGACTATCATTTCTCTTCTCTTTAGAGCATACCTCCATCTCTCCAGGCTCTTTTCCATCTGCTCCCCACTCTTACTCAGATCATGAGGTCATGTGCAAACACCACACTTGATTTCTGCTTGACCTCATTCGCAAATAAGAAGGGGGGCAGAGCTTTAGTCCTCTGTAGTTACTACAGTTCAGTAATTTGTGCTTAAATATTGGTTCTAGTACACTTCTTCATTCCTCGGGCGTTCTCTCACTCTCTAAAATTGTTGTAAGCAATCTGGTTAAACACTTAACTGTCCTCTCTCCTAGATATCTTCATATCTCCAAAGGTATGTCATCTGAACCGACTGCTTTTCTTCTTCCTTAGTGCCCAGTCTTCCATACATCCCATTATAAGCCTTTTTTCTTTGCCTTTGCAACCTCTTTCTTTGTCATGCACCTAGCCTACGTAAATTTGCGCAGGGCTAGTAAATCTAGTAGTAGGGACTTGCACCAGGAAAAAAAAGGCTCAGTAATTCTAGTGTTAAAGGAGAAAGAGGAATTTTGGAAGGCTAGGTGCACATAGTTAGGGCTGGACCAGGTGAGCCTGAATCCTCCCTTAGTTATGCTGCTGGGGGATTCCAGCAGCATTGAGTTTTTCCTTTTCAGTCCCCTTTCTCACTCACTATGTGTTAACAGACCTCTCTACTTTGAATGGTACCTATTATTAATCCCTGTCTTTATTCCACAGCATATCTTTAGCCTGTTTTTTTTTTTTCTATCACCCCAACCGGTCACAGCAGATTGCTGCCCCTCCCTGAGCCTGGCTCTGCCGGAGGTTTCTTCCTGTTAAAAAGGAGTTTTTCCTTTCCACTGTCACCAAAGTGCTTGCTCGTATGATTTTTGGGTTTTTCTCTGTATGTATTATTGTAGGATGTACTGTACAACATAAAGCGCTTTGAGGCAACTGTTGTTGTGATTTGGCGCTATATAATAAAAATTGAATTGAGCAATCCAGTGTGGAAATCTCATTCCTGATGATAAACATATTTAATTTGAAAAAGATATAACACCAGATGCCATGTCTAAAACAAGCCTCCTCATTTATCCAGGCTTAGAACCAGCATCCGTGGCTGGATGAGAAGCATCAAGCTGGATAGATGCTGTGGATGTGGCATCTGAGTATTCATATCACAGGCCAGATTTAAAAGATTTTGTGCTCTCGAAGATTAGCAGTGGTTCTGGATGTTGTTTATATTTTTTCTATGGATGGAAGAGTTTTACCTTGTATGTTTTAATCTGGTGACAAAACATGCTTAATATTGATATTAATTTCATGCAGACATTCACAAACAAAATCGTTTTGTTTGTAATACCAGAAGAAATTCAGTACTGGTTTTCACGTTGTTAACTGTGCACAGCGTTGTTCAATTTTACCTATTAAATTGTCATAAAATTTATAAATATATATTTTAAAAACATATTCAGACTTCTCAGTTTCAGGAATTTAATTCAGAATTTTTAAAACTTTTTTTTGTTGTGATAAAAAAAAGAAGGGGTCTACAGGGTACTTACCTCAATCAATCTTCATATTCAGTATATTCATACAACAGCACTGTGTCTCCTTTTTGGTCCTCAGCAGCAGCAGCCTATGTTAATACTTACTGTTTTTATGCTTGTATTCCCATGAGCAGAACTTAATCAAAGCTGTGCAGTCAACTGAGAAGGAGCAAAACCTCATCAAGCTCCTTGAGCAGGACAAGAAAACATTGGAGCACGAGATCAGCGGCTACCGACAGGAGGCCCAGAAGCAGCGCAAGATCATCCAGCAGCTGGAAAAAGAACGTGACCGCTACATCAACGAGACCAGCAGCCTCATGCAGAAGGCAGGTCATGCAGGAGGAGCTAGTCTCCTGGATCAGCTTGTTAGGGTTCTTATAAATGGGACTTTTCTTCTTTCCACAGGTACAACAAAGAATGAGTGATGTAGAAGTTAGAGAGACAGAAATATTTGACTGGAAGAAGAAGGTCACCGAGGCTGCGTGCAAGCTCAAACAGCACGAGAACCTGCTGGAGACTGTTGTGTCTGAAAGGAACCTCTACAGCAAAAACCTCATTGAAACCCAGGTAATAGCAAAGCGATGATGTGACTCACTGCTGGTGTCATCACTCAGCAGGGCTTAAATACACCAGGGAAGAGGAAAAGTAGTGCTCCTGAGATTCTTTCATGTAAAATAACAAACTACACAGAGGCTCTGTATTCAACACACCATATTTCTCTTTTTCCCTTTCCTGTATGGTCGTGCTGTATCTTTCTCACTTAGGAAGAGATTGCAGAAATGAAGAGGAAGATGAAGACCATGAACAACCAGGTCACCCGACTCAGAGATGAGATCAGTGTAAAGGAGCTGGCCCTTGCCAAAGATCAACAGGAGCACAAACGCTTAGAAAAAGAAAATGAGACCCTCAAGGTACGGAAAGGTTCAACAGGGTTCATAATGGAGTGTGGGTCTGACCTTGTCATTATTTATCTGTTGATTTGCCGTTTGAATAACTTGAGTCTTATAAAAATATATATTCATGTGAATGCCACCATAGCCATAGTGGATAGTTTTGGCTTCAAAAGTGTTTTGCTCTGTTTTCTAAAATTGATTTAAATCCTTTTTTTTTTGTTTTTTTGGATACTCTCCTTTTTAATGCTTTTAATTATTAGTAAAAAAAATACCTTCTGCAAAATGTAACAAAAACATTTACCAGTAGAGGGAAGTGTTTTACAAGAAAATGCTCATTACTTCAGTTGCCCATGAACAAAGAAGATGTGATCTGGGTTTACACCAGCTGTGTGGACTGTGGCTGTTCAGGCGGTGCTTCCATGTTTACCATAGATGTGGTTGGGAGAGTGAATGGTTGGTTTTCTCTCTGTTGTTTGCCTCTGTTTTTTATCATTTCCTGTTTTGGGGGGTTTGAAAACAGTTGTTTTCCATGTGCTTTAGCTGCTGTTTGTTGCGCTATCTTGATATTTTGAGTTCCCTCTTTCTCTCCTGTTGCATTTAGGGTACTGTAGGGTTGCATTTGAGTAATTCCCTAATATGTCATTTGTTTATCATCTTTTCATCACATCAATGAAAAACGTCACAGGATGAATAAAAGATGTGAAGGAGAGTTCATGAGAAGCTGTGGTGCTCAGAGAATCTAACTGCACTAACACTAGACTGCTAATGTAGATAATGATGTTTGCTGTGAAACAATGCAGAGTAGAGCAGAGTGAGGACAGAGAGTACTCTTCTGTACATGTTTTTGCCTTCTCACCAAACAGTTTCCACTTTAACTTTAGCGATTATGAATTGGTGTTATATAAATAAAATTGTCTAGAATAGAAATGAATCCATGTTTGCTCCTATCTCCATTTCCTTCATTTCCTCCAGGCAGAACTGCAGCTGATCAAGCTCCAGCTAGAAGAAACAAAGCAGCGTGTTGAGAGTCAGAAAACAGAGCAGCAAAAACTGCAGAAGATAATATCAGATGCTGATGCTGAGCAGATCCAACAGAAGAAACAACTGGAACAGGTAAAGAAGGAGAAACATAGATGGGTAGAGAGAGAGAGAAAGGTTCTGATTATGTGTTCTCTCAAGGTGATCAGAGAGCGGGACAGCCTGGGCAAGCAACTGCTGCACTGCAATGATGAGCGTTCACTGCTGTATGAGAAGATCGGAATCCAGCAATCAATCCTGAGCAAGGGGGACTTTCACTACAAGCAGAGGATCGAAGACATCCGCCTGCTCAAGCTGGAGATCAAGAGGCTCAGACGCAAGAAGAGCATTCTTGACAAGACTTTGCCCAACACGGAGGAGCTGAGGTACAGGGAGGCATTTGTGGCTAATAGTTAAGAAGGAGAAGGAAGGCAAAAAGGAAAAGGAATGAGGTGACCCACAGAGAGCAGTATTTAGAGGCACACTTAAAATCCTCTCAAATTTTAATAACTAAAGACA
The DNA here is from genome assembly GCA_015108515.1 of Hemichromis elongatus. Classification (NCBI taxonomy): domain Eukaryota; kingdom Metazoa; phylum Chordata; class Actinopteri; order Cichliformes; family Cichlidae; genus Hemichromis; species Hemichromis elongatus. The sequence goes on along the minus strand of VUQR01011201.1, from coordinate 98,928 downwards.
GTATTTTGGATTTTGCCTCTCTGGCTCTCTTGGCCAGAGTTTATTCAATAAAGAATGAAACTGAAAATTTTACATTACATACATGAGTGATTCATAATCATAAGTCACAGCGCTGTGACATATGGCTGGTGTAGACTCACGACTTAGGAATGGACAAAATGTATGCAGCATACATAAATGTAATTTTAAAAAATTACCTTTATTTACCACTGTATTAAGGGACCAGCTGATCCAATCCATAATTCTTCTTTGCTTTAGATAACAAGAACGAGACAGAGAGCCTTTCTCAGGCTTAGAGTTTGACGAGACTAGACAAGGACATAGAAGCCAAGCAGGAAAGATAGGGGAGGGAGAGCGAAAAGATGCGACTGCCTCCATCAAGAGCCAAGAGAGGAAATATACTGCAACAACATGGGAATAGAGCAGCTGCGAAAGAATTCAGAAGTAATGAATCAGAAGTGGAGGAAGCAAGAAGAATGAGTTGAGTAAAGTTGACTTATCTGACTGTTTTGTTTTGCTTAATGCGTCTCATAGTCCGGTGCTCCTTATGTATGAAAACATAAGATATGAAAACAGACCCGTTCATCGACAGTGCGCCTTATAATCCAAAAAAATAGAATAGAATAGAGAAAAAGGAGTGAGATGGAAAGAGTATTAGATAGGAGTCACCTCTGTCAAACAAACAAGTATTTCAAATAGATCTTTATAAAATTCCAGTATTTCTTTTGATATTTTCGCAGTGGATTTAATTTTAAACTTATAACTAATAGGATGAAGCAGTAGACTATTGTTTTTGCCTCCAGTTTGAGGACTGAATTTAAATGATAATTATGTTAATATGCAATCCCATATTTCAGGCAAGAGCTGTTTCACCTGCAGAAGCAGCTGCTCAGAGAGAGAGCACGGAACAGTGTTCTAGAGGAGCAACTGAAGCCTATAAATATTCACAGATGGAGGCGACTAGAGGTGAATGATTTGTCCATGTGTTAGCTTGAAACTTTCATAGCACTAGCTTTTGTTTTTCACATGTTCTAAATGACTGACCTGCAGGGGAGTGACCCTGGTAAATACGAGCTCATCCGTAAGATTCAGTCCTTACAAAGACGCCTGATCGCCAAAACCCAAGATCTGGAAGAACGTGAGCTCTTATTGCAGGTGAACAATTGTTTTAAGCTTACTGAGCTAACTAACCCCTCTTTGCTGTGTGCCTGCACAAGCCTCTTTTGGATAATTAGTCTTTTCAAGTTTAAACATAAAAATAAATTTGACTCACAGATGCATGCCCCTTTTCTCAATGCCCTCTACTTTACTCAAAACTTTCTTTCTTTTAATTTTACCTTGAAGGAAAAGGAGAAGCTGTATGTGGAGCTAAAGCACATTCTGGCCCGGCAGCCGGGTCCTGAGGCAGCCGAGCAGCTCCAGCAGTGTCAGTGGACCCTCCGAGACCGAACCAAAAAGCTCAAGGTCTCGTGCAGAAAATCACAGATCTGTATCATTTGTATGTGTTTACTTTTTGATGTACCATATTTTTCGGTAAAAGGCACAACAAAAATCCTTTAATTTTCTCAAAAAATCGACAGTGCACGTTATAATCCCATGTGCCTTATGTATAAATTCTGGTTGTGCTTACTGACCTCGAACTGATTTTATGTGGTACACGGTGCTCAAGAATCTGTCAAAAAAATGTTTTAGTACGACTTTGGTGAGCTATGAAGCCACAACATACTGCAGCAACATGGGCATAGAGCAGCTGTGAGAGAATTCAACATTAATGAATCAATGGTACAGAAGTGGAGGAAGCAAGAAGAATGAGTTGAGGGAAGTTTGACTTATCTGACTGTTTTGTTTTGCTTAATGCACCTTGTAATCCGAGCTCCTTATGGTCTGAAAAATACAGTCAATAATGACTTTAATCAAATGAGCTTTTTTTTTTTAAAGTAAAAAAAATGGAACCACCATACAAGACACAGTATCTGACTAACAGATGAGGGAAAACCATAGATCATTTAGGCAGAATATGTCACTGGTTTTGTTCTGGTTTTTCAGGCACTGATAGCAGAGTTGAGAATGCTTGACTCAAAGATGAACGAGTATAAAAGTGAGAATCAAAGACTGGCCACGGAGTTAGCAAACGTTATGAAGAAGTACCTAAGTGAGAAAAAGCTCCAAAGGTGAGGTTGATCTTTGTTCTAAATAAAAGCTCCTGTCAGTGTTGATGTATATATCACGCACTGAGAAGACGTTCATCTTTTTGTTCACTGCGTGTCTCCTCAGTGAGCAGAGGACAAAGATCAAGGACGAGCATCTGGAGCTTCTGCCTCAGCTGAGCAGCAAACCCCATTTTACAGGAGGAGGTTTCCGCATTGATAACCCTGTAAGAAGATAATTTAAAACCCGATACCTTTTTAAACATTCAAAATGAATAGGTCAAAAATCACAACATGACCTCGCATTACAGATGTCCATTTGTTGTTTTCAGTTTTATGTCCTAATAGTATTTTTGAAGTGTGTAAGTCTTTGGCAAAGTTTTACTGTACTGAGATTTTTATGAGTGTTCTTCTTTGTGAGCAGACAAGCGTAGCTCTGCAGTACATCAGCTTTGTTTAAAAAAAAACAACAGCTCCATCAAACTATAAGTGGTAAATGGGCTGGTTCTTATATAGCGCTTTTCTACTCTATCTGAGCACTCAAAGCGCTTTATACAACTAATGCATTCACCCAATCACAGACATGCACACAAGCACATTTTTTTTTAAGTGCTACATACTATGTAACATTCACACTCCGATGGATGCATCGGAGAGCATGGGGTTAGTATCTTGCCCAAGGAGGAGCCTGGGATCGAACCACCAACCTTCCAGTTAGTAGCTGACCTGCGCTACCAGCTGAGCTACATCCACCTGTCTAAAAATGCATCAGCTACTACAGATTGTCAGTCTCTTTAAAATAATAATAAAATAATAATTGTGTAATAATTGTGTAAGTTATTGAGACGAGCATCTCATGTCTTTTGCAGTGTTCTTATGTGTGTGTTGTCTAATAGAGTTCAGGATTGTTTAATGTTCTGCTATTCTGAGTCTTATGCTCTGTTTACTCACCAAACCAGGTGCTGCTGATCTTTCTGGGCTCTGCCATAGATCTATGTTAATCAGATGTTGATTGATCTGCCAGTAAAGGAACTTGCATACATATAAAGAGCTTTTACTATAAATGCATTCTTTCATTTAAACCTCCACTCAGCGGCAATTTTTGTTTCTTGTTTGCATTAATTTATTGCCATCGAAAGCATTTTAACTGGCCTTCACTTCCTGTTTAATGATACAAGCATTGAAAAATTCATCAAATGTAAAGTTGTCAGAATATTGTACTGGACGCCTGTTCTCCTGAGATGTATTAAAATAGACTTTAATCACGTTGTCACAGATCTGAGTGCTCCCCCTCAAATCCCACTGTAACCCCTGACTGTGCTCATTTTTCTGTTTAGGTGTGTAGGCAAAGTCACCCTCTTCCATGTAGGCAACAGAAAATACTTTATCTGTTACTTTATACTTTGAGTACATTTCAGAGAACGTACTTTTTCACTTGAGTAAAGAAGTAGATTCAGTCAACTTTTACTTGAGTATTTTTTTTACCACAAGTGTCTGTACTTCTGTCTGTATTTTTGTTACCTCTGATCATTCAGTTATAAAACGTCAGACATTTCAGTAAGTTAATAATATCCCTGTTATCACCACAAGATGTCAGCGAAATACTCACTGTAGTACAGTGTACCAAATTACTTAGACATAGATATGATTTTATTGTGTTTTCTGTGGCAGGATTAAAAACATACATATGTCAGCTAGAAGGAAACTTGGGGATTGGATCGTCTGTGAATGAGCAATTTTAAACTGTGATCTGGTTCTGGACCAAATGTGACGTTCTTCCTTTTCCCATTCTCCTACAATTTTTCCTAAAATTGGCTTGGTGGTTTAAATATAATCCTAGTAATCTGGCTCTGAAATAAATAATTAGTACATTTTTATAGCAGCTTGGGCACACAGTGTGCAGTAAGACATGATAATTTCAGGTCCTGTGAACAGTACAGTGACAGTCCTGTGGAAGCTGACAGCCGCTTGCTGAAGGTGTGCTAATCACTGAGGCGTGATAACGTGTGTTTCAGTGGAATAACACAAGAACATGCACTCTATAATATGTTGTGCATCACTATTTTCAACAAAATACTATCTCTATCTATCTATCTATCTATATCTATATATATATATATAAATTTAAATTAAATTTAAATGTAGTACATACAATGTTCAGGTGGGTGTTTTCAGTCTTGTAAAATGAATGCTCAGTGGGGGTTCTTCTTTCCTTCTTTCCTTCCTATGGAGTTATTCCTTTTCCAGTGCTGTTACAGTATAACCATGGCAACCAGTCTGGGCTGTGGGAGCTGTGTTGCTGTAGCTGCGAGGCCTCTGACAGGACACATCTCCTTTCTTCCTTTTTTCTCTTTTTCGCTTGAAGAAGCAGCTGCTCACGCAGACTAATGAAGCTGGTGTGTGCAGGCTTTTGTTGGCTTGTTGCAGTGTGCATGCTGATTTTACACTGCACGCCTGTGAGCGGGGAGGGCCAGTACCTCCTATGTATTGACGTCATACAATACTCTGCCTGTGACTGCTGATGCTGCCAGTTTCAGTTCTGGGATATTATTCATTAATATTTTTTTATTTGTATGGTAGTCACCAACTACAAAATAAAAAGATTTATTAGGTGCTGGGTTGCAGGAAAAACTGCCCAAATAATGTCACATGATCACTGTTTAAAATAAGTGAGAAAATACACATCGAGCATGCACAGATTCTCACTGTAACTCTCGCTGGTTGCTAATTTTCTGTGAAACCTTAATAAATCTAATCCTCAGAGCTCAGATCAGAGCTGGATGTTCCTGGCCTAAGTGAAAACCATGTTTTGATATTTGAAAACTTGAGCACCAGAGAAAGTGTGACAGTAACGGACAAAGGGTTACATGAGTGCACGTGTTCATGCTGGTCCAGATGGACCTCTCTGAAAGGTGTAAACCTTAACCACAGAGTCAAAAGCAGGGATTTACTGGTTTTAAATCACAGGCTTGGATGGAGAAGGCACCACATTATTTATTACTGCTGCCTGACAATGAATTACTATATGAACAAAACTTTTTTTGCCTTTCTGCAGTGATGAATAAAATGCAAACAAATAAAATGCAAATCTCATAAACCCATATTTGATTCACAATTGAACATAGAAAATTACATTTCAGAAAATGCACCATTTGAGGAAAGAAACAGGTTATTTTGAGTTTCTTTTTTCAATAAACTTTGGCTCAGAGAAGGCTTGCTTGTCTTCTTATTCTTACTCTCAAATTTTGAACATTTTGTAGATGCAGTTCTTTACAGACCGATGAACCTCTGCCCATCTTTACTTCTGACATTATTTTTATACCCAGTCATTTTCCACTTTTAAAACACGTCTTAAAACCCATTTTTATTCTTTGGCTTATGAATAATAATAATAATGGATTGCATTTATATAGCGCTTTTCTAGGCACCCAAAGCGCTTTGCATTTCCACTATTCATTCACTCTCACGTTCACACACTCTGCCCTGGGGCAGACTGACAGAAGCGAGGCTGCCATATCGCGCCATCGGCCCCTCTGGCCAACACCAGTAGGCAGTAGGGTAAAGTGTCTTGCCCAAGGACACAACGACCAGGACAGAGAGCTGGGTATCAAACCAGCAACCTTCTGGAACCACGGTCGCCCCCCAAAATTATTATTACAGTTTGACTCTGATTTTACTGCTTTAATATAATCTAATGTGATTATTTTATTGTTTTAAGTGCTATATAAATAAATTGCTTGCTTGAATGTTATGTTAACCCAATAGGTTACAAAGCTGTTTCTTTTTAGCACCACTTACTTTACCAAATCTGAAATGTGATAATATTTTTCATGAAACAGTAAAATCTCTCATTCAAACATTTCATGTTTTCTATGTTCTACTGTAAATGGGTTTGGGTTTAACAGATTTGAAAATCTTGTTTTTATTTGCATGTTATTCCATCGCATTCCAACTTTTTGAAATGCGATGGAATTACTTTTTTGAGTTATTTTTAAACATTCTTAGTACCAGGTAGGTTGGGAACCATGTTTCTTTGAGCTAGTTAATCTCAGTGTGTCCTGCCTTTTTGTGTTCAGGCAGATTTACTTACAACCCAAAAAGATATGTGTAACATAATATAAACATATGCAGAAATATTGATGAAACACACCTGAGCTATTAAAAGATACATTCATATTTTATATTCATATTTAGGCAGATTGTTTCTCCAAAATCTTTACACCCTGACTCTCACTTTGGAACAAATCAAAAGGGGACTGAAGATGAATCTGACTTTTATATGTGAGAATATACACGAGAAAACGGGTTTATATTTCCACTTAGTGTGCTCAGGTCTATGGAAGAATGATAAAGCAGACAACAAAAGAAAAGCTGCTCACACTCTGAGTACACAGTGGGCTACCTCGCTACAAACATCATCTCCTATGAAAGCCCCTTGCCGCCTCCCCTCCTTCCTACTTCATGAATATTAGGGAATTGATGCTGGCAGGCAGGGAGGGCAGGAAGGGGCTGGGACAAAGAGAGAAAGAGAGGTTAGTGAGGGAAGCAAGCATAGGGAGAGGGAGGGTGGGGAGAGCTGATATCGTCACAGGACCTGGCAGTGCGCAGGCTCTGAATGAGCTGGGTTGGCTGCCTATTGACTGGAAAACAACGAACTGTAGGAGGACAGATAAGGGTGTCTGTGGGCTAACGGGTGAGGGAAGGGATACGGACCAAAGCTCACGCCACACTTCACCTTCCTGATTTCTCCTCTCGCTCTGTTTTTTTCACCCTGGAATGAATGCGACTGCTGCTGCTCATCTCAGGGTTTTGCTGTGAAGGGAGGTGCCTGTTCTTCTACTCTGAGAAGATCCTGCCTACACACCAAGCCAGGACAAATACGGCCCCTCTAACCACAGGTAATCTGTCATCTTGTCTGCACTCTAATCCCAATGTCCATTCTTCCAGTCCTTCCAGTTATTCCAGACCCTCGTTTGCATCTTGCTTCCATCCTTGCCTTGTAACCATGGTTTCCTCTCCTTTCTCCCTCCCCCATTACCTCTTTTTTTTTCCCTCTGATGAGCTGATGACATGCACTTGCTTGATTTCCATTTCTGTCACGTCAATATTGATTTGAAAAGGAATCCTTTTCAGTTCTATTTATGTGGGACAAAATCACATTGATATGACTTTTTATGGGTTTAAGCGAATAATGGCTGTAAAAGATGTGACATTTGATTCCATATTCTTAATACACAACAGCCTATTAATTTTAAAAACACAACATGACATCATTCAAATGCTCAATTGAATTGAGCAAAAAAAAAAAAGGAAAAAACAATTCTTTTGAAAATAGCGCTGCTCTTTGATTTGTATGTTTCAGCAGTTGCTACTCAAAATGAAATTTGGTTTCACTGCCTTGTGATGAGTTCATGTGACTGGCACACCTGAGACCACACCCACTCTCTGTGAAGGTCACATACAAAAAAAGCTGACACAGACACATGTACCTGCACATCTCCAACAGCTCCATCTCTGTACTGTCACCATTGTTAGGGTGCTGTAAACTCCCACCTCTCCTGTGCAATGACGACATATTCCAACTCCAGCTGGTTGAACTGACCCAGCAGTAAGCAGAAAGGCGCCTGCACGGTGGGATATGGGCTCTTAAGAAATTTAATTTGCAATTTTGTTCTTAGCCTTCCAGATTTTCAAGCAGCAGTTCATCAATTCCTCCTACAAAGAGTCCCCACGGCGAGGTTTGACTCAGCCACTAATTTCCATGTCTGTGCTCCTTATTTGGGAGACCAGATCCACTTAATTTGGCCTATTGACAAACACAAGTTGTCAGTCACTGTTACATGTGTATGTGTTTGTCTTCTACTGCAGTGTGGAGTGAAACAAGAGTTAAGACCATTAATGGAAGATCACTAACAAACAAAGTACGCGAGCTACACAGTGAGGAGAGTAAGAAAGTAAGGGAGAGATTGTGAAAGACGATATCCGGCTGCAGCACTTTGCTGAGTGCAGCGATGAGAAGGAAGAGGCTCACGCAAGCTTGTTTTTAAATGGACTTCTCTGTACTTACCCATTTACGCCAGGCCACAGTCCAGCAAAGCACAAAGGAGCTAAATTAGTCCTCACTACTGTCTGACATTGCGTCAGGCAGCCTGAGCAAAGCACAACTTCTCAGAAAAGATGCACTTCAGCGCTGACTGTCAGGACCCTTCACTCTTTTAGGTTTTATCAAATTAAATCACAAACACCATCATAACCGTCACTTTAAAATCACCACCGACATGTCTTTGTGCTTTGCTGGTGCTTTTGACAAATTGGACCAAAGTCATGCATTTTATTAACATTTTTACTTTTGTTAGTTTTGAATGAACATAATATTGTTTCAGATAGTTTCTGTTTTTTTCTAGTGTATTTTTTTTAACTAAAATGTATCAGTCTATACTGATTTTACTCTTCAGTCAAGTTAACTGAAATATGATATTTATGTATTTAGTTTTACTACGGACTGTGTAAACCGTACAGTAACAGTAATCGACCAATTTAAATAGATAAATTCTATTAATCTTTTCAACATTTTGATATTAATTTTGACACTAGACACCAACTCTGGAGCACTTTTTAAACCACAAACTAATGGAATAAACTTTTAAACATTAGAATTTGAGAACTGATTTCTCAAAGGGAACATTTAACATGGCCCATCCTGTAAGTTTTCTAAAATACTATATTAAAAAAATCAAAAAACCAAAAAAAAAAGCTGCAACTTCAAACGGGGAACTCTCATGTGTTATTAGTAGGTCTCTTTATTTTCTAAAACATTTTGAAAAATGGCTCTGAGGTCTGAAGGGAAAGCAGTAAGGTGCTGTTAAAAAATGATCACCAGTTAGTCCCTCTGAATGAGAAGAAAGTGTTCTGGTAACATTTATGGTGAACAAATGATACACTGATAATTATTGAGTGTAGTTAACAGAAAATGAAATGAAACAGAACCCTCTACAGTATCAATATCATACGGGTGGTTATAGTGTCTGTGTATAGTAGTACATGCCGATAGCAGCATAGTATATGTGCTTATGTATGCTATCTCAACCTGATTGGTTAGGTTTAGGTAATAAAATGTATGGTTTTAGGAAAGGTTGCGGTGTGGGTGAAACTTCTTTTTAAGCAACAATTAAAAAAAAAATCAGCTAAAATGTAATCAAAGGTTTGGGGTTGTATTTTTTGAGTGTGTATCGAGCAAACTTTGACCAACACAAAAATAGCATGATTATAACATACAATGTACTTTGACAAATAGGTGTATAATTTCATGTCCCAGAATACTGAACAGCTTATCAGTTAAATCATTGTTGGTGTACTTAATTAACTGGTTTACCAGTAAAGCAAAATGGTTTGGTCCCCCCTGGGACCTGGTCCCCTTCTGGCACATCTACCTCTACCTCCTCTTTGTCTAGACGTGCTGGTGCCATTCCACATGATTTAGGCTAGACCAGATAAATCCTTTTGGGATACTGGTTAATCGAGCAGATGGGGACAGATGGAAATCATGAAAGGCCTTTGTGCTGTGACTCACCGGGTCTTTTCTTTAAACACATTTATGGCCTTGGCTTATTAAGCTCAAATTATGCTCAAACTTAAAATGTCTTGAATTTAAAGCCCTTCAGCATTCAGCAAACTCAGTTCATTAAATGCTGCATGACTCTGTTTCCTGCAGGACTCAGACGTTAACTTGATAGGGGACACTATGGAAGCCCCTCTTGTGTGCTTAGATGAGGAGTTTGAGGACCTTCGGCCCTGTAGGATAGATGAGATGGACCAAAGCCTTGTCAACCACTCCTACTCCACCACCACCACCGTCCCCCTGGCCTCCATCACCCGTGAGGAGTTCTCCGAACTGGAAAACTTCTCGGAGATGATGAGCTTCAAGTCAATGGAGGACCTGGTGAATGAATTTGACGAGAAGCTGAATGTGTGCTTCCACAATTACAACACCAAGACGGAGGGCCTGGCGCCCATACGCAACCAGTCTCACAATCAGGAGGACGAGGAGCGACTGCAAGATGAAGAGTAAGTGACACAATATCTGTAGCAAGGTTTACTTGTTGGAGTCTTTAAGTCTTTTAGGCCTAAGTAATAGTCATCTGTTATTGTGTGTTTTCAAACCAGCTGTGGTCAAAAAGGATGTGACACTGTTCAGTCTGTAAACCCAGCTAAAATCCCTTTAAAACATAAAAAAGAAATGGGGGTAGAGCTGAAGTCAGTTTTCTGTCTCTGCAGATACAGTCTACAAGGGTTTATATAATTTGGAAATATTGTAAAATAATAATGTTTTAGTGAAAAAGTTATTAATCTGCATTCTGTCTTTAAGTTTTCTGTCTTTTAGTGAACCTGCAGGATCTCTGCTACTGTTATGACGATATAGAAAGTACATTAAGAACTTGAACATTTTTAGAAACATGCCTTGTCCCCTAAAGAAACACAGGAGGTAGAACATTAACAGACATAAAAAAAAAAAAACCGAACAGCCTTTCATGTTAATCAGTTAGCAATATGCTCATTATGCTGCCATTGGTGCCATTCAGCCTGGAACAAAAGCCAAAACATTTCCACACACAGACCACAACATCCCCAAACATGCAGTCAATCAGCAGTGTGACCCCACCCACCCCACCTCCACCATGTCAGGCTCCATGCTGAATTATTCAGTGTGCAGTGTCGTACGCCTCAGTTGGCTTTGGCTCTGTCCCACTCTCTGCCTCTCCTCTGACTGCCAGAGCCTCTTCCTCTTGCTAGCAGCATCTGAGGCGTTCTCTGAATCATGCTAAATATAGCTTGACTGTAGGTGTGACAGCAGAGCTTTTTGGAAAGGATTATATGACTTTGAGCAATGATTAATTTCTGGTGAGAGTAATGAGCTTTTATCGGTTAATAAAGCTCTGAGTGAGTACAGAGCAGAGCGCGAGGCAGTGGCTCGATTGATATACGAATGTCACAAATAAGGAAACCAGAAGAAATACATTTCAGTCAGACATACAGGAGTGGTCCATGTTCCTCAGAAGATTTTGTCCCCTGAACAGATGGTACTGGTGTTAATGAAAGTGGACGGTTTGTGTCTTGTTATGTCACACAGGAGAAAAATCAC
>VUQR01011201.1:67897-81820 GCA_015108515.1 Hemichromis elongatus | reverse complement strand
CCCTTTTAAAACAAATTAAAAAAAAAAAAAAAAAATCCCAAAAAACACAGGTGCCAAAACAATGCCAAAATGGGCAAAATGCAATTACAAGTTTAGTTCACTGAAGACAAAGGAAAGTGATGCACTAATAAAACATGGCCACCCCACCTAAACAACAATTTTATGTGATGAGTTTTCTCATACTGCTAAACAGACATTTATGGATGAATGTACCTGGCTCCTAATTGTTTTCTTGTCTCCCCATCTTTGTCAATCACTGCATTTCTGTCTTCAAGGTCATTGAGGAGATAGTTGAAATGATGGAGAATTCTCCTGATCCTGGTGAAACTGAGGAGGATGAGGAGGAAGAGGTCAGTCACTGCTCCTCCAGGACCAATCTGTCCCTGCTAGAAGAGATCAGGCAGCTGTCACAGGCTTCAAACAACAACTGCTCCTATGAAGGTAAAGCTGAAAATAATCCATGTTTCTGGTTCTTGCTTTTATTTTGTACTTATGCAGCCTCCTGACTGAGCTGTTTCAACTAATTTATTCCATCCTTGTTTCAGCATTACCTTGTAAACTAGATATAATAGACTAAACTTCATAAAAAGTACATATTTTCTGTTAAGTAGCATGTCAGAAATGTGATAATTTCTTATTAAAATCATCCTTTAGGCCAAAGTTAATGTAGAGACCTCAAGATAGCAATAAAATGCCAAAGGTGGGACTCTCTTATTAGCCATTAAAGCTAAAAAAATATCAGCACCCTTTTCATAAAAGCTCCAACATGAAGGCCATTTACACTTAAGACAAAGATACAATGTTCAGGATAAATGAGTCTCAAATAGAATAATTATCCATCTTGTAAACATGCCATATTTATTATTTAGCATAGCTAAAATAGTTATCTCATTTAGCTGGCTTGAGGAGTTTAAGAGGTCCTTAACTTTTCTTTAAAAATAAAAACTGTAAATAATAATTAGTTGACCTTCTTACAGAAACATTAGCAGTCAACATAAGATTAACAGAAGAGTAGCAGTAAACACATAGCACATCTGTGCAGGGATAAGGTCAGTTAGCATTACCAAGCTAACTTTATCAAACATTCAATTTTGGCTGCACTGAGAAATCAACACATTAAAAACATATTAAAATTCAATAGTTGTACAATAAATAAAACCACCACAGAGTATATTACATAAGTAACATAAGCTTTCCCTTTATTGGCTACTATGTCTAAATGTTGCTTGCATATTTTAGTGGTATTCAGCTACTTTTATACTATTTGTAGTTGTACTATTCTACCATTGACAAGAGCACACATTTACATATTTCAAGTCAAAAGCCTTTTTGATAATCAAGTTTAGATTGCAATTGCAAAGTGATGACAAAAAATGGCTCTGTGACTGACATGATAGGTGTCTCATAATATGATCACCTTGTACAATATGCACCTTGCAAACTGGTCACATGTACCAAAGTGGTGGAAACACCTGATGTTTAGTAGCAATGAAGAAACCAGCTGTTTTGTTTACACTGTCTTCTTTTTTTTTTAAATAAGTGGCTAACACGCTCTAATAAATGTTTTTTCTCTCTGTAATTTTACTGTAAGAAGAACATTAAAATTAAGTATTTAATAATAATGATACTTTTTTTTTTTGAAGTATCTAGGGAAGTGTATGCTAACTAAAGAGCCTTGGTCTTACTATGAAATTAAGTTGCAGCTAGAGAGAGATTTAAATAATTAAACAAAATAATTGCAAGCTTCGTCACCAGACATTGGGTATCGGTTTTCATTCAAGTATTTGTTTTGTTAGTTCATAATTTTTAATTGGGGGACATGTTACAAGCAGCAAAAGGAAGCTACGCTAATATATCTGGTGTGGGTGTAATATAATATTGTTTTCTGCCACAACGTTTATGTTACATGTTCATAATGTATAAATAATTTTAAAAAAAAACTATACTTCCCAGATGAGCAGCCACAGACAATCTTACACATGTGTGATGTAATGTGATGATTACACTGTAACAGCCATGTTGTCAGAAATGTTTCTCACAACCTGCTGTTTTGTTTGTGTTTCACTGTACTGTACTTTTTATAAAATACTACCATTATCTAATAATTGCATCTTCTTCCTTTATACTCTAAGCTATCATCAGGGACTGCTTGTTATTTTAATTACATTAATTACAATAGTACCTTATTCATATTGCAAAATTTCCCTGGGCTGCATTAGTATACATTACTGATAATTGACACTGTCATAGTGACACAGATTCCAAATAGACAATTCAAAGAATATTATTTAGCTTTGTTTATTTATTATATTGTATTATATTATATAGTACAGTATTATATATTTATTTATTATATAGCTTTTTGCTCTTAAATCAACTTTCATCCCTCCATCCTGCAGGCCTGAGCTTGATGCCCAGCTCAGCGCTTGTTGAACTGCTGCACCGGGTGGAAGTCGCCATCCGCGAGTACTCAGAGGAGCTCGTCAGCCAGCTGGCTCGTCGTGATGAGCTGGAGTTTGAGAAAGAGGTGAAGAACACTTTCATCACAGCACTAATGGAAGTGCAGAACAGGCAGAAGGAGCAACGAGACAGCAGCAAACGCAGACGTCGGGACAAGGCCATGAGCCTGCAGGGCGGAGGGACGGTGCCCACCAATGGAGGCAACGATAGCTCCACAGGCCAGAAGACAGGGACCATGCTTGTGAAAGTGGGTATCACTTGGCCCCATCACACACCTTGTGCTAATGTCAAATATGTAACAATATGAGGCATTTTATGAATGTGCAGATTCCTTTTTTAAACCTTTCAAAGGTAAAATGAGAGTGCTTGAAAGCGCTTCCTTCCCCACCCTCCTAAACTGTTAGCATAATGGATATCTAAAGGCCATTAGCCTCTAAATTATCTTCCAGGAAAGATTATAAAGTGGCTGTGACCAATCATCTATGTACAGTAACTGCCCAGTGCAGTCCTGTCCTGCAAGACAGAAACTGCCTAATGGATTTTCTCTCCATTTGATGCAGCAGTCTGACTGTTGTGAGTCTGACTCTTGGTACCTTACTCTCTATTACTAGACTAATATGATGGCTTAAAGAAGCAGATGCAATGTATACAATAAATTGCACAATGATACCATGCTAAAATCTGCTGAAGGGTTCAAACTGTAGATGAACAGATTTCAAAATGAATTAAGAAGAATGATGAATTTTGTCATATGAATCGGTAGTTTGTAATAATGGTCAGTGTATCTTTTTGTATGTGTGTGTCCTACAGCGTTTCAGCATGGAGGGAATTTCCAACATTCTACAAACAGGCATCAGACAGACATTTGGAAGCACAGGGAATGACAAGCAGGTAAGGTTTACATGTTTTTAAACAACAAACAACCTTTATTTGTCACATACACAATCATACAGAGTACAACATGCAGTGAAATGATTATGAGCTGCGGACAGGCTGCAGACATAGCTGCGCCATTCCAGGGCTTGGTTTTAGCATGGGGGGTCTAGCCAGGACCCTTACTGGATACGGGGGTGGGAATTGAACTTGCGACTCCCGCTCCGAAAGTGTGTAGGCTTGCCACTACACTATCCAGCTGCTTTCTTTTAAATAAAAAGCAAACATGCACAGATGAGCCAAACCATTATGAATACTCACAGATGGAACAAATTATATAATGACATATTTAGGACTTCTGGTCTCATTAGACAGTAAGTGACCAGTTGGTTCTTGTAGTCAGCCGTGGGCGAAATGGGTAGGTGTAAGGATGGCTGGTCAACTGTGTCAGAGAACCTCCTGAAATTAGAAAGCCTGTCGGATGCCTCTGGTCAACAGCTGCAACCACCAGCTGGAACCAGCTACAAGGTTTTGACTTCTTAATGTTCACTGGGGCAAAGAGAATGAAGGCTACCCAAGCTGGCCTGAATTGAGAGAATGCACTGTGGAAAGAAGACAAGCAGGTGTAGGGGGGGGGGGAATTTTCAATTAGCAAGAAGCTGAGGACTAGCGTACGTTAATTGAGGTTTTCTCAGTACTTGGATTGGTTTGGAATGATGAATGGTTCAGATTCAAAGTCTGGCGTTCATAGAGCTATAGTACAAAACAGGATTTGGACTTATCCTGGTAACTTTAGGGTTAATCCCAGTATTTCAGTAGTATGAAGGTAGCTCACGTCATTCCAAGGGCACTTCTCCATGACGTAACAGAAAATTCATGATATTTTGTCAAAACTTGACAAATTGATGCCACTCTCATGTTACTTACGTAATATACAGCTGCAAGTAACTCTCTAGTTTGATTGGACTTTGGCCCAAAGGTTAAACTAAATTCTAATTCAAACTAACAAACAAACAAACAAAAAAAGTCTAATTTAAAACCAACGAAAAAAGAGGAGAAATGTAATCCTAGTTCATTTAACAGAGGTTACTTATTATTTCCAAGAACAAGCTACGCTAAGCTAAACTAGGCTAAGCTAAGCTCACTAAAATATCTGGGGGCTTTCAGCTTTATAATTAATAGCTCCAAAAATTTAAGTGTGATTAATATTTTTATTCAGGTCTTTGGGAGAAAATGCCTTTGTGAAAGTTGACCAGTTTATTTTCAATATAGTAATATAGTTAGCAACAGAAAGCCTTCTGAACCTCTATTCTGTTTCAGTACCTAAACACGGTTATTCCATATGAGAAGAAAAGCACCCCTCCATCTGTTGATGACCTGCAGATGCTCACAAAGAGTAAGACCACACCAGAACAGCTGTATTAGAGCCAAATAAAAGGCAGAAGGGGTACATTGATGCTTTGTTGTCTGCTTTTTTCATGCAGTACTCTATGCCATGAAGGAGGACAGTGAGAAGGTGCCTACACTGCTGACTGACTACATCTTAAAAGGTAAATGCAAACATGCACCTGAAGCCACAGTGGAAAACAGTGACATTTTCTGTACTTGAAATATTGTCCATCTGAACGTCTTGGATGCTGGAAACTATACCAAGCCAGTTTGTTCTGTCTTCCTCTTCAGTCCTGTGTCCTACCTAAAGCACCACCGAGCCAGAGGCAACAGTGTGATGGAAACTTCCTTCTCCAAGGGCATTTCTAACGTTACTCTCCTCTGGTTCAAGCTGCATGACCTCCCCTCTTTTACCATTACCAACTATGGAGCCTCACCATCAACATTATCATATTCACCTCAACTACGACTACTGCCTTTCGCTGAGCTCACTTCCTCCCTTCCCTGCGCATCAAACTCAGGCCACAAAACGGTGACCATCTAAATAACAAGTGGAACAGCTGGTTCCCACTTTTAACAGACTTCACTTATGGAGCATGACATCCTATTAATGACCATAACACCACTTACTTAGATACAGTTATACAGAGTTATTACTGCTTTCTTTTCCTTCATTACTTTTAATTTCTCTTGTTTTTTGAATTTCATTGTTTCCAAGTTTTGAAATGATTTCATTATGATTTTGATAAATGATAAAATGACCTCTTAACCAGTGATGGTTTTGTACATTGATTCATTTCATTGATTACACTGTCGGACAAATTAAACGGCATTCTGCATCCACACACGTCTTCGTATGGTTTCTAATCTGAATACAAAAGCCATGCACTTTTACCTGCCAACTTAGCACTGTTACTCCATGTGAAGGAGAGGAAACAATACTATTACGGGTGCAGTGCGGTGCATTACAAAGCTTTTTTCTTTACTTTTGCTTTCACTAATTATCCAGTGCTCTTCTGACTTATTTCTAATTTCTTTTTACTCGTATCTAAATATTTGATATGGACTCTATTTATTTTGTACTTTTATTTACTGTGTCATCAGAGCGACAGGTGTCTGTGCATTCCATCCCTATCCAGCTACATGGAGGTATATCAGTGAGTTATCCTTGGATATCATCCCGTGATGAAAGAAGCTCATTTCAATAGAGTTGTGCATATTAGCATATTTATGACTTCCTTTGTGTCATGTAGGTGAATGTTACATCGCTAATTGCAAATTCTAATAAACATTCTGCCATAATTGTGTGTTCAGTTGCTTCTGTTTTGCGGATAGGATGGTTGCTCCTGATAAATTACAGAAGTTACTTTTTTTTCCATTTAAATCTGTTTAGTCTGTCTAATCTGCAGGTGTTTCAGCAGCTGCCAAATGGCTAAGTCACTTTTAGAAGCACTAATGTTTCTGTCATGTGTCTAAAATATGGTAAAGAGATTTTTATTGAGAAGGATTGTTACAGGATGCTTAATATACCTACCTTTAAAAACACACACACACACACACACACACACACACACACACACAAACACACACACGCACAAAAACAGGACTTTAGTGGGTAATGTTCCTGCTCACAGCACATTTATTGTGACTAAAGAGATTACTTAAAAATGATTAATTTTCATTTATTTAGGAAGCTTGATTTTTAGTTTCAAAGCAAAATATTTTCTCACTTTCCATGAAAACAAACTCTACAAGTATAGTTACAGTTACAAGTATTTTCATTTTTCTGACATATGCTAAACACAAACACAAATTACAAAACACAATACCAAACACAGATTTATTGAGGACAATATAAGTCAGGCTTACACAATTCACCCATATGCTACTTTTGTGAAATATTAAGCTCTTGCTCAAGCTCTGATTTATGTATTAATCAGTCAGCACAGAAATTTTAAATTAATAAATTTTAATAATAATAACAATAATAATAATAATAACAATAATAATAATGATGAACTGTTGTTATAAATACATTTTCAGTGGTTTTGTGTGAACTTAATGAAGTAAATTCTTGCCTAATTAATCCAAATTCCCCATTGTAAAGATAATATGTATTTTTTAACCACCTAAATTCCTTGATTGCAGTTGTTCAAAAATAAGCTAAACACAGGAAATGTATAGCAAATAGTTTAAATAAGCAGATAAAAAATAGAATGCATAAATAGAGGGCCCCTGTTTACAAGCCTATTGGCTTCTATGGATCCCTGTTCACAGAATGCTTATATACTAATGCATTTATTCATGTTGTTGGTCATGTTGAGATATTCTTATGTGAATAAATAAATAAATAAAAACAGGAGTAGCATGGTGGTGCTGTGGTTATCACTGCTGCCTCATAGTGATCACAGTAACAAGGTCCTGAGTTTGCATTTTCTCCCCGTGGCTGGGTGGGTCTCACCGGGTACTCCGGCTTCCTCCCACAGTCCAATACCATGCAGCTAGTGGGGGTGAGGTTAATTGCCCTAAATGCGAGTGCAGCTGTGATTGACTGGCAACAAGGTGTACCCTGCCTCTCACCCTGTGGTAGCTGGGATAGGCTCCTGATAGGCTGATAAGGATAAGTGGAAGGGAATGGATGGATAATAGAGTAAAATGAGAGTAAATGAAAACAAAGATTTTGTGACATCAAGTTGTATGCCAGGAGTGAACAAGACATCGATTCACTGATCCACACCACCAGGATATACAGCAATGGCATTGGGATGTCATTCAGACTGGAGAAGTGTAGTCAGATGATAACAAAGAGAGGGAAGGTAGTCAGAACCGAGGGGATCGAACTACCAGAAGGTAACATTCCAGACATAAAGGACAGCTACAAGCAGGGGTGTTTTCAGCTCATTTTTTGGGGTGCTTTAGGTGAATCAAAGCACCCCAAAGATTTCTTACTTTTTTTTACAATATTTGCTGTTTGTTGGGTGAGAGAAGTTCTCTTTAACTTAAAGTTAGAAAAACTTAGATTCTAACTAAAAGGTTCTATTAGGAAATTTAACAAAACCTGGAAATCATTTCTCTCATTGGTTGACACCATTACTTTACTTCCTGAGACTGAAGTGAACTGAGCGAGGCGACCTTAATAAGTTTTTTTTGTTTGTTTGTTTTTTGCTTTTTTTGTTTATTTTTGTTATGCTTGTTACTCATTTTTCTTTTGTGTGTGCGGTATGTGTATGGGTGTATGACTGGGTGATGTGGCTTGAGATATTTTTTGTGCGGAGAATGGATCTCCGCGGTGTCTTGTCTAGTATGGACCTGGAAAAGGGAGAAGTTGGGATGGGGGGGTTGAAGGGTACTGGACATACAATTGTTCTGAAATCAAAATGGACTTTGTATGTCATGGCTGAAATCAAAAAACAAAGTTGGAAAGACAATATTTGCCAAATGGTTTGTTCCAGCTCGCCTCTCCCCTACTCTGGCTCTAGCGCCCTTTCTGCCAGAGCGATGGTGGCTGAGACACAGCGGAAAGGAGGTGTGAGTGCCTGGCTTAAAACAGGACATGTTAGCTGCATATAACCCTAAGTTACTCTTTATATAGTTAGGCAGGAGTCAGACCATGTTTCTTTTTAGCTGAAAAACATTACACCCAGGTAACCTGCAGTGTTGAAGACGTGTTTTCCAACGATGTTTGCTACCCTACAAACCGTCCGACTCTGTAGTAATATCGGCAACATTTGACCGTCCTGTTGCTCCAATTGAAATTTATATAGCCTATTAAAAATCTAAAACTTAAAATTGTCCATAGTCTACTGTTGTTACCCCTGCCCTGTTTGAAATGGAATGAGAGAAGCTGGTTGTTTTGTCATATGTGCATGTGCCGATATTAAACCCAAGGTACTAACTAGCGGACTGACTGGATGCCCATTAACCTTAAAA
Source organism: Hemichromis elongatus (assembly GCA_015108515.1). NCBI lineage: Eukaryota > Metazoa > Chordata > Actinopteri > Cichliformes > Cichlidae > Hemichromis > Hemichromis elongatus. The sequence goes on along the minus strand of VUQR01011201.1, from coordinate 73,168 downwards.
CTCCTGTTTTGTGTGTGTTGTGTGTGTACAGAGAGACTGCCAGGTTCATAATGGATATAAGGAAGTTTTTTCAAAAAAAGGAGCCACATTCAAGTAAGATTGTAAGATCAATGATCCGTCAATCAAGAACAATGTTGGATCAGTGTTTCAGTATTTATATCTTTTATTAGATGTACATGTGGTTTGGTTATTTGCCTTTTGGTTGAAAGTACACTGAGAGAGGACTTTTTTATTAGTGATCTTAATAGTATTTTTCATATTAATGTAATTTTTTTGATCTACTTGAATACAATCTATTTGTGTATGATTGTCAGTCCGAAGAGGGAGAGAGGAAAGAAGGAAATGTTAGGAGAAAGTACAAGGTCAGGAAGAACCAGGTAAGAGAACAGACAGGTAATAGTGACAGGCAAAACAGAAACTGTTAAACTGACAACGAAAAAAAAACGTGTTTTACTCATACAATTAGGAAGTTGTGTTCTCCCTATATTAAAGCTGCTATACAGAATCTGCAAAACAAACTGGGTTGAAACATTTTTTGACCCTCTTTAACAATATTTCAACCTAACATAATCATTGATTGGGGAGATTAAAATTAATGATATATTTTTATGAGGTTCAGCCACAACTCTACTAAAACCTCAGCCAATAATAGGGAGGTATATGTATTTTTTTTTTTTATTCCAATTCTTCTTTTGCAGCATTTAAATGACCTTTATTAGATTTGATGGTTTTTGTTACAGACTTTTCAATAAAAGTTTTTTTTCCTTTTCTTTCACAAATGTGGGGATTAAATTATGTAAAAATGTACAAAACAGTGATGTCATGTTTTGTGACGAGGACCCAGGCACGGAGAGACTTGATGAATTAAAGAATCTTGTGATTTAATAAAGAAATTTGCAGACTTGCACAGAGATGGTAAAATTGTGATGACTGATAACTGAGATGAAGACAACAGATGATGAGGACAGGGAGGAACAGAGGTTTAAATGCATCCATCCATCCGGGCTATCGAAACCTATGCCCTGCCTGTGATCAGGTACCCAGCTGGAATAATAAGTTGGCCAAAGGAGGAGATAGAAGCCACTGGCATCAAGACCAGGAAACTCTTGACCATGCATGGAGGGTTTCACCCCAAGTCCAGCACCCTGAGACTGTGTGCTATGCAGAAAGAAGGAGGCCGGGGACTGGTGTGTGTCATAACCACAGTCCAGGATGAGACAATGAACATCCACGAATGCATCAAGAAGATGGCCTCAAATGATCGCGTCCACAGTAAATACCTCAGGCACCAGAAACCCAAGAAAGAAGTGTAAGAAGAGGAACCATGTTGGAAGGACAGACCACTGCACGGCATGTACAACTGGCAGATAGAGGAGGTAGCTGATATCCAGAAATCCTACCAGTGGCTGGACAAAGCTGGACTGATAGACAGCACAGAGGCACTAATCATAGCAGCACAGGAACAAGCTCTAAGTACAAGATCCATAGAGGCTGGTGTCCAGGTCTTTCACACCAGGAAAGACCCCAGGTGCAGGCTGTGTAAAGATTCCCCTGAGACAATCCAGCACATAACAGCAAGGTAAAAGATGCTAGCTGGTAGGGCATACATGGAACGCCATAACAAAGCGTTATACAGTAGTATACAGAAATATCTGTGCCGAATATGGCCTACAGGTCCCGAGGTCACAATGGGAGGGTGGTCCCAGTGGTAATCGGAGCACCCGGGTGCAGTGACCTCCAAGCTAGGCTGAGACTGAAGAAGTCACTTGGATGAGTGACGAAACGTTTGTCCCACTGAAAACGATACGTCCAGATGAAGAGAATCAACCTATTGGGATCTTACAAGGACATTTTAAAGAAAGAATCACAGGGACAAAACTTCCTTTCATGGACTCTGTTTCCTGTTTGCTGCTGAAAAAGAGCAGAGGGAATTATTAGGGATTCACACCATCCAGCTTACTCTCTGCTGAGACACAAAAACTGTACGTACAATCTGAGTCACAACAGAGCGGGCAGCATCATTACACACAAAACAAGGTTTTTCAACAGCCTCTTCCCCGCCACAGTCAAACTGATGGCAAAACAAAACACTGGACATTTAAAGTAACACAGCAGTACCTCACCTCACTTCGAATGTACAATGGGATAAATTACTGTCTTTTTAATGTGCAATTTGCTTACTAAAGCAGATTTGTGAAACAGGTGAAACATTAGGTACAATATTCTAAATGTCAAAATGTGCAAGACTATATCTGCACTACCCAGAATGCTACTTGGATTCTCACCAGCGAGTACTTGTATTACCACCCCCTCTGTACAGAGTTTATATATATCGTGAATGCTATTAGTAGATTTCTCTATTCTTTGCTTTATTTATACTTTTACGTTACAAGTAATGCATTACTGTGATCCAATTACTTTTTCAAGTAACGAGTAATGTAAGTTCAAGAAGTGCAAAGAAGTAATTAGATTACTGTTACTTTCCCGTAAGCACGCTGCATTACTGCGTTACTAAACCGTCGTAATTTCGTTTGTGAGAGTGTCTCATGACCATGACGTACGAGCGTACGATGTCCGTGGCTGCAACAGACATGTGTAGATCAACAATGGATAATGTGGAGTGCGGGAGAGAGTACGACCATGCAGTGTTTAAAGCCTGGAAGTACTTACATTACTTTAAGTTTTAGTTCATAAAAAGTGACCAAATCATTACCGTCTGCTGTACACTCTGCATGGGAGGAAAACTTCCTTCTACAATGAAAAATTAAACTTCAAATCTGAGCAAGCACCAAGCACACTGACACGGGAATGTAAAATTCACAGAGAAATCCCCAGATCCTCCCGCTGACATGACCAATGAGGCACCGGGCACAGGTAAAAATAGATTTAAGAGCGACAGGACAGTGCCGCTGAATCTTTGATTTTATTTATTTTTTGCTGTGTTTTAATTGCATCTATTTGGAAGAGTGCACTTCTTTCTTTCAGTTGTAGCTCCAGCAGGCTTGCTTCTTTCTTCCTCGTCTCCCATGTGGTAAAATCTGGTAAGTTAAGGTAAGGAAACTTTATTTATACCAGTAGGTAAATTTGTTTTACAGACAAATGATAGCATTTGGTATCCCTTCACAAAAAATACACACACACACAAACCTGACAGGCACATATTTTGTAATTAGACAAAGACCTGCTGGGCTAAACCTCACTGGGATTTATGTAGCACTTCTACAGCCTCATTCTAGAACGTATGAAGACTATACAGAAGCAGAGGGTACCAGCTCGCCAGACTCCATCAACCGGTCCTCTTCAACAGCATTAATGTAGACATAAGAAATTGGTTGGATTGTTGCAAAGCAAACAATTAGGCTGTTAGGGTGAGCCGGAGAAGTGTTAAAGCTTTATGGATATCAAAGGGTTGCTGAATCGACCAATAAATTCTGACACCTTGTGGACAGATGATACCCTTACAGCTGATAGAATCACCTGCTTTGTTACTTTTTGCCTCCAGTGGAACAGTGTGAGCTGTGTTGAAGTACTGTGGGTTTAGTAGAGGTCTCAGAGCAAGTTGATCAGGTCATTGTTATAACTCTCGCCTACTCTCTTGTGTGGCAGACGCCCTGCACACAAAACAAAAAGCACTGTCCATGGTTCTGAAATAGCATGCTCACTGATTTAGTCGATCATTAAAAAAGTTCTATAAATATACAAAGGTTAAACAAAAGAGAAAGTTCAGCCAAGATACGGCTCTGGATACGGTAGCTCCTGTGAAAAACAAGGCCTCAAATCAGAATGGTGTGTCACAAATTTAGAAGATCATCATTTAGCCTGGAGAAATAGTTTGCTGCTTTATAAGAAAGCCCTCTGTAAAGCTAGAACATCTTACTATTCCTCACTGATTGAAGAAAATAAGAACAACCCTAGGTTTCTCTTCAGCGCTGTAGCCAGGCTGACCAAAAGTCAGAGCGCTGTTGAGCCAACTATTCCTTTAGCATTGACTAGTAATGAATTCTTGAACTTCTTTACAAATAAAATTTTAATGAGTAGAGAAAAAGGAGTTTTTCCTTCCCATTGTTGTCAAAGTGCTTGCTTATAGGGGGTCCTCTGATTGTTGGGTTTTTCTCTGTATGTATTATTGTAGGGTCTACCTTACAATATAAAGCACCTTGCCCTTGAGTTGACTGTTGTTGTGTTTTGGCGCTGTATAAATAACATTGAATTTAATGAATAGAAGGATACAAACCTTTGTTGGCGGAGACAAATTAGACAGGTCTCCGTCAGAGAAGATTTCATGCTGGAGGAATTCGTCCATCATGAATAGCAGCTAGGACGGATGATTGCAGACAGCTGAGATGCTTTCCTCAGGTGTGAGGTACCAGAGTGCTGGAGCCCGGGAACAGGTCAGACGCCTAGGACACAAGACTGAGGTGATTACACAGAGACACACACAAACACAGAAAAGGAGTGGCCTGGTGGGGTGCGCTGAGGAATGGGGGGCTGTGCCTCACTGCCCTCCCCTTCTGGGAGAGACCCTGTCTATAGAGGAGGTGAGAGCACCAGAAACACATGATGATGTGTAGTGGCTCTAAGGAACTTGGAGAGAAAAGCATCTGGACTTCTTTAATTTTGTTTAAGACGTTTCACCTCTCACCCAAGAAGCTTCCTCAGTTTGAACTGTCAATAAATTCAGTGTTATTCAAAGAGTCCTGCAGTTTAGTCCTGCCTCAACTCATGGCAAAATTGACATTTACCGAGTAATCGTTCTTATTTGTATGTAGTCTTTTGCAGTGTTGGGCAAGTTACTTTGAAAAAGTAATTAATTATAGTTACTAGTTACTTCTTCAAAAAAAAGTAACTGAATTACAAGAATCTGAAAGTAATTAATTATTAGAAAAGTAACTAGTGTGTTACTTTAAAAAAAAAAGTTTAATCCTCTTATGTCCAGGGTGCAATTGGCCTTTTTGACTACTTTTGATGCTACCTCTACATTTCACCTTTATAAACTATTTACTTTGCCTTGTTTGGTATCCATCTTTTCAGCACAACCTCACGTGTCTAAATTTATGGTTCTGTTTTTATTTTGATGTACTGTATTAACACAACTGATCTAAATTCAGACAAAAAACATAAAATCGGAGTAGAAAAAGTTATATATTTTCCTGTAAAAAACAAAACATGTTTATTTAATCATATTTTTTAACTCTATCTAAATTGTCAATTTTAAAATTCTATGCACAAGTTTTGCAAAGAATAAAGTTATTTGCAGTCTTTTACCTTTTA
>VUQR01011201.1:32810-58642 GCA_015108515.1 Hemichromis elongatus | reverse complement strand
CTTACTTGTTTTTCCTAGAGTATTTAAAGTAGAATGGGAGGCAGAGCCTTCAGTTTTCAGGCCCCTCTTCTATGGAACCAGCTTCCAGTTTGGATTCAGGAGACAGACACTATCTCTACTTTTAAGATTAGCCATCAAACTTTCCTTTTTGCTAAATCATATAGTTAGGGCTGGATCGCGTGACCCTGAATCCTCCTTTACTTATGCTGCAATAGGTGTAGGCTGCTGGGGGATTCCAATGATGCATTAAGTATTTCCTGTTCAGTCACCTTTCTCAAACACTCTGTGTTAATAGACCTCTCTGCACTGAATCGTACTTATCAATTATCTCTGGCTCTCTTCCACAGCATGTCCTTATCCTGGAGGTTTCTTCCTGTTAAAAGGGAGTTTTTCCTTCCCACTGTTGCCAAAACACTTGGTCATATGGGTTAATGTGACTGTTGGGTTTTTCTCTGTATTATTGTAGGGTCTACCTTACACTATAAAGTGCCTTGAGTTGCTGTATGAATGAAACTGAATAGGATTGAACAATGTGTCGCTTTACCTTGTCTAAACACATAAGATTCTCTGAATAGATTGCAGTTTTTTTGTTTTGGTCTTTTCATTAATGTTTTTTTTTTCCTGCAAATGGTAAAGAAAGGTGAGACCCTAAGTGAAATAATTTTAAAAAGTATCCTTTCCCTCTTTAACGCGCGTGCGCACGCGCGCACACACACACACACAAAATGCTTGTAGATACCTTTAAGCCTTTTCTTGTCTTAAGTGTCAGTGTTTCCTTACCATCTTCATCTGCGTGGTGTTAGGCATCAAGAAGTTCCAGGCGATGCTCTTGGAATTTGTGTTGCTGCCAGTGTATGAGGCCCTCAGCTCCGCATAATGACCCTCGATCACTCCTATATTGTTCTGGGGTATATTAAAGTTGGCCCATATGCCTGAATGAAGGAGGAAAGAAAAAAACAACACACTGTAACAACACTGTAAAAATCACAGTTTTTATACACCACTGTACATGTAATCATTAATTGTAATATCTATACTAATTTCTTTTATAAATCTCTGACTGCCTTTCACAGCGTGTCTTTTGTCTGCCAACCAGACGTGGTAGAAGAAGAAGCCTTCTCTCCCAGAGCCTGGATTTATCAGAGGTTTCCTCCTATTAAAAGGGATTTTTTTCCTTCCCACTGTTGCCAAAGTGCTTGCTCCAGTTGCTGGGATTTTTTAATGTAACGTTACAGAGTTCATGATGTTACGTTAAAATGTGTTATCACAGATGAATTTGTGCATAATCTGGATTTAACTCAATAGTAAAACTGAAAACAAGGAACACAGAAGAGCTGAATGTAAAATGTAAGGTGTATTTAAGACCACAGAGAGGCAGCAGAGAGTCAAAACACATCTGCAGCACACACAACTATAACAGAAAAAAAACACAGTTTTCCCTTACACATTTATACTTGACACTTTTTATTAGTTAGAGTTTTCATTCAAGTAGTTGATAAATATGACAAACAAATGACAGAGATGGTAAACCTCAGTAGCTGACTGTGCATAACTTGTGTTTACTGTAATCAAAGCTTTTCCCAGGGGAATGTCAACCTCTCCTGCAAAATGAGGGTGGTTTGAATCATGGTTTAGTCAACAGAAACCGCATATCTCACTTTTATTCCCTCAGACACCCATAACACAGATATGCAGAAAGTATATGAACCCAATATAAATGAACCCACACACACACATGCTGGAGGATGGACGACTTTTTGGGAGTCAACTCATCTCTGTGCTTGTCTATTCGATACTGTTGATCACAGTATTTTACTGACCTATCAGGCCCCTCGCCTGTGGAACTAGCATCCAGTTTAGGTTAAGGCCAAATACACGCTCTAATATAAAAATTACACCTAAAAACGTCCTTTTTGATAAAGCTTTCAGTCAGGACTGTATCAGGTCAGTCTGAACCTTCCCTTATTTATGCTGCAACGGTTAGGCTGTTGAGGGCACTTTGCATGATGCACTGAGCCTTTCTTCTTCACTCATCTCTTTCTTCTCTCCGTGTATTTATACACCACTACTCTATTCAATAACTGGGAATTATTAAAATCTCTCCCACAGCTTTTTTCTTTCTCCCTCTGCTCTCTTCTCTTTCCCCTTGCCCCTGACTTATCACAATGAATGGTTTCCCCTCCATGAACTAGCTGTATCTGAGGTTTTTCCTGTTAAAAAGGAGTTTTTTTCTTTCCCACTGTCACCAACTGCTGGCTCACAGGGCATTGAGTGATTGTTGGGGTTTCTTTGTAATATTGTAAGGGCTTTACCTGATAATATAAAGTGCGATGAGGTTGTTGTGAATTGCCACAAGATCCATTTAATCAACACTGAGGACAGGTGCAATTGCAACATGGCTGCAGGCTTTAAAGTGCACTGTATGTTTGTGTCTACTCATCAGAAGCCATGGCATGTTCAGTTCAATTCAGTTTTATTTACATAGCACCACATTGCAACAACAGTTGCCTCCAGGTGGTTTATGTTGAAATATGAAAGGCGTAGGCACATTATAAAAACTGACGGGATTCTTGTGTGTCTGTGTTTTATTGATAAGAATGTAAAACAAAACTTTAGCATGGAAAACCACTTACATGAACAGATATTCTTCATAGCCCACATTACAGTTTCAAATAAACATTTGAAACAAGCAGTTTATACACTAATACAAGTCATGCATTATGGATTAGCTTCCTTCACCGCACAGCAGTACCTTCCTGCTAATTAGTACCATTATTTTGATGTCACAGTTGTTACTGCAACAAAACTATTTACATGTAAAGGAAGTGATGTAATCAAGTCCAATCAACAAGAAGCTTCCCAAGCAAACTATTACCTGAAAGAAGACACGATTTCTGTGCTGGCTAAATATTCCAAAGCAGAGGGGTGGAGGTCAAGGCACATGACTTCTAGTTGTTAAAGTCCTCACAATTGAAATAGTTTGACATCAGAAAAAAAATACTATTTGTAGTCTTTTTTATACAGCATTAAGCAACGATGTACTAAATATTTGGGCTTTTTCAAGGTCAATTGACTGCATTATGGCCCTTCTGGAGCAACAAAAACAAGTCATGGACACAAAACTAACAGATAGATAATATTAAAAAGCAGTAACTTGATATTGTGGATATCAGATGTTTTATTGGAACTACTGTTAATCAATAACTACCATTATTGCAACTGTGAAATCAAATGAATTCTGAGGAAATTAATTTGAATTTATTTGCATTTGTTTATTTATTTCTCAAAAAAACAATTTCAGAACTGAAACAGAGACTTTAGCAGCAACTAAACTGCTGATGATGAAAACCAAATAAAGCCAAGCAGGTTTGTTTCTGTAGTGGTTTTATTTCACTATTTAGCTTTTCTTTAGTCAAGAGACAGTCTCCGCTACCGAGCAAGTAGCGCCCCCTGTGGCCAAAAGCTATAGAAAGCTACACAGTGAGGCGAAATCCATTATAAGCTGAATTATTCCGATTTATAGCATTTAAAGCTCACTTTAAAGCATTACAGATTTGACAAAACATCATGTTGGATTTCAAAATTAAATTCTAGTTTTCTAATGAACATCTCGTGTGCTTTATTGCTTCTCCACTTCTAAATTATACAAGTGAAATGTGAATGGCAACAATGCAGCATGTAAAGAGATCTCTATAGAGAGGAGGTGTAGGTATCAGTTTCTCAGTCCCGGTGGAGAGTGATAGAGTAGATAAGTGACAGTGATGAAAGCATGTGTGGGCTATGCTCCTTTGGGAACAGTGCTTCTAACAAAGAATAACACAAATGAAGCCGTAAGATAGACTAAATAAGGGAAGATGTGGAAGGTGAGTGCAGGAGTAAATGCTGCTAAAAAGGCTGAAAGGAGAAAACAAGGAGAAGCAGAGATCCATTGTGTCAATGGCTCTTTAGACCCTAAGAAGATTTGGTGCAGTAGTGAGATAGCCCTGTTGTTTGTAGAGGTGCTGACTGATGGATGGTTGGATCAGTGGACATGTAGAGATGACAGAAAGAGGCTTATATATAAATGCAATGAGTCACTGTGGAGTGGCTCTCTGATGATTGCTATAAGCTTAAAGGGAGCCCAATGAGAGGCTGCTGCATGTCTCGCAGATTGGATGAAGGGAAGGAAGAGAAATGGAGACTCGCTGGGATGAAGAAGATTTTACTGACACTAAAAGAGCAACAAGAGATCTTGAAATGTTTATATTTAGAATAGATGTAAAGCTAGATCAGAGAACAGTGTGCCCTCGCAGAAATTGTTCAATTTGACAAAAAATTAGAAACTCCAGCAGCAATGGATAAGTTTACTTTTAAAGCCCAGAAGTTTGGGAAAACACCTAGTCTGAATCCTTTCAGATCTTTGTGGTAAGACTTCCCAGCAGGGATAATTCTGACACGAACGTTTCAGTGGGGAAAATGGGCCAAATTTTCACTTCCTCATTAGTGTGGATGAGCTGCGCTTCATGATTTAGCGTGATAACATGGGCATTTTTTCCCCATAAAAATCTTGCCAAGTGCTGCTTTAAGAAGATTTTCTAACAGAAATCCTTCCTGATTCCAATGAGAGCATACTACATTGAAAAAAAATAATGAAAACATGTAAAGAGAAAAAAAAATGGCAGGAAAAATAGAGAAATGAACAAGGCCACAGAGATCATCCTCACAACATTCAATCTTTACTATTAATTTGAGGCATAATCTTTCCCTCTGTGGCAGGTCTGAAATCTATTCTGCTCGCTTCGTGACAATTGCTTTTAAATATTCCTTGGTGACTGATGGCAGGACAGATGGGAGCGGGTTCGCTGAAGGGCGTAATGAGGACTGGATGGGTCTCGCTGGATCTAATAGGGCTATTTCACTAAGTCTGATATAACAAGGTGTTTTATGGTTAGCTGGAGAAGCTTTCATTCATCTTTCTGTTTCAAAGTAACAGTTTTTCCTTATTATATGTAGAGAAAACCACTTTGGAAGCTGGATATCGAGTTGGTAGACATAATTACAGGGTAGATTTAAGTTGGAAAAAAAGTGGGAGTTACACTGTTGTCCCCAATGTAATAAGTGCTATCGTTCTGCTGTACTTGCAAAGCTGGTGATAATGACACTGAAAGGGTCCTTTTCAGTAAAATGTCCTTCCAAACACGCTTGATACCACTATAGAACTTAAGTTTATAATTTTTCCTAGTAGTTAATATCTAATTTAAGAGAGTTGTCTGTATACAAACTAAACACTCTGTGTTATAATAATACACTAGGAGAAGATAAGTGCAACCGGGTGCTGCAATGCTCAGACAAATTGCTAAAAACCCCAAAAAAACTTCATTACAGAACAAGAAGAAAAAGACAAAGGAATCACGTCTTGTTTGTTAGAGTTGCTAGATAGGAGTGAGGCTCTTCTCTAAAAAGAACACAGCAGAAGGTCTGCAAACAAACCACAAGACTTCCAAAATTTTGTCCCTTGGAGAGATGAAATCAAAGTTAAGGTTCTGGATGCCAGTTTACCTCAGTGGGTGAGCAGGCGCATGGCACATTGCCAGAAAGCAGCGACCCGGGTTTGAGTTTGACTGGTGACCCTTTGCTTTGTTGAGTGAACCATGAACTCTGTAGACCAAAGTATTTTACAATCCAAACTGGGAGCTCCCATTCTACTTTTGAAAACTCAAAAGCAGAACAGGAGTCACTAAGTTAGCGCTTTGATGAAAATAGTGTGCTATACTCAAGTTCCTGTGTGTGCTAATTGGCTAATTACAGGAAACCCTTTGGAATGATCCCTGTTTACTTCAGCGTCCAGTGTAGATAAAGAGGAAACCGTGCTTTGATGAGGATGACCTTAACAAATGTATTTCATGCTGAAAAGATGGGTGGAGTGGGTCGGTTGCTTCCTGTCAGCATCTTATCAGCTGCTTTGGTTAAAAAGTTTAAGCAAGTGAGCTAAAGAATGAAAACATTAGGGTGTCAAACATAAGTAATGTATTATTACCATCAAACAAATCTCATAATGTGTAACTTGGAGAAACAGCTAATTTGAGAGAGTTGAGAGAAAGAAGAAAGAGCTTATGATCTCGGATATAGATGACGGTGTTGCAATGATGTCTCCATGGAACACCACTGAACCCTGTCTCTGGGGGATGGGTGGAGATGCAATGACGTGCTCTTTCTCATGGAGATAAACCTTCCCTGATAAGGCTTGGACCAGTTTCTGTAGATCTGAGCCTGGATTGGTGGTTCCTCTATCTATAAAGTAACTCTTAAAGATCAGGACCCAGACTAGATGATAAATGTCATCCTGTGAAAATCTTTTATGTTGGCCTTTATAAATGAAGAAGCTGATGGAAAAGGTTCATCTGGTCCCAAAAACAAAGAACTCTCGCAGACCCTCTCTGCTACTTATAGATATAGTCAATGTTATTCATGTCACCTGTGAGCAATCTTAATGACTGCAATTATCTGTAAATGTATCATTAATGTATCATCTGTAATTGTGTCATAAGTAAATGTTTAAGTCTATATATATGTCATTTATTGTTTCTCTACTGAACTGAAGGCATTCTGAATGAATGTAGTTTGTTTGAATAATGTGATGAAATGAATAAAACCAAAACAAGAAAAAAACCCTGTGGACATAAACCTGAAGAACTGCTGCATTCACATATGAGAAAGTCCCCAAGTTCATCTTAGTACCTTTTATTTAGCAGATGTCTAAATACTGGCCTGCAGGTTGTTTTGGATACCTGCATCAGAAAATGTCCTACTGCTTTGAGCATAAGCTGTTGCTGTTCACACTAGAGACAGAACAATACCATCGACGTCTACTACGAGACATTTTTTTCTACCTGATGTCACCTTCACAAAGACCAGAACTTCCCAAATCAAGCTGTGGGAATGCTTAAATCAAAGGGGCGATGATGGTATAAATGACCAATACTGACAAGTCCAGAGCTGTATAATCGCACAAAGACAAAATGAAACCAAAGTGGAAGTTTGAAATATAATCCAGACTAAATCCAGTACAGTTCCTGAGGCAAATGGCAGGAAGTTGTGACAAAAGCTGACGAGCTGACAATATCAGAAAGTAGCTTAAAAAAAGTAATCTACAAGGCTCTGGTGGTCTCAGTACAGAGAACAACAAAACTAAATTACCTACAGCCAGAAGCAACAAAATGAAGCAATAACCTAACCACAACCTATTTAATCTTAATCTGAATCAATCCGATGTATAAATTGCTATTAGGTGACTTTCTTTCTGACAATGCAAACCAAAGGTCCAAAATCAAGCCGTAAAAAAAAAAAAGACAACTGCAAACATTTAAATATTCTCTACGCATGAATAACATAAATATATCTATTCAAATAAAGCTGCAAACAGGTTTTTAGTTACATAGAAAACACAATAGTGCTTAAACAATCACAGACATCTTTTTTTGTCTATACTGAATTTAGTCATATCGCACAATCACAGCTATAAGACGTGAGGAAAGTGCTCTTCTTCTTCACATCCTCACCTCTAATTTGGATAATCTTGTTTATCCAGTGCATTAATATTTAATAGTTCAAGGTTTTTTGGTCCTTTTATAAAATAAAATCAAACAAGCAGAACTGGGCAGTGGTCATGAAGACATGCTATAAAACACAGTAATAATTCAATAATTCATTTAAACGATTCACTAGGCCTGCAACAAACCAGCTGACAACTATTGTATCAGTATTCCCAGTGCCGTTAAACTTGAAAGGAGTAATGCTTTAACGTCATACCACGGTAATTACAGATACTCACTGAACAGTTTTAGGTTTGAAGATGTGGTACAGCAAGACAGAAAGACACGTTTTTTCCACAAATACAGTCTGGCTGGTTCCACTGAGATCCACAGTCTGTGCAACATTTACGGACAAAAAGAACAAAAGCACCATGAATAATAGATAAGAGATGAGACGCGAAGAAAGACAGAAACAGTGGCACAGTCCAAGCATCTGATTGAATCTCTTAACATATTTTAAGAGTAAATTTATAGAGTAAACTGAAAAATTTATTAAAGCTGAGAGTGTTTTTTATTTAAGGTGAAGATGTCCAGCATCCTCTATAACATCTGAAAAAGGCCATCAATCAAAGTCCAAGGCAGGGGTAAGCAACTCCAGGCCACGAGTGCTGGTGTCCTGCAGGTTTTAGATGCGTCCTTGTTCAAACGCAGCTGATTCAAACGGCTAAATTACCTCCTCAACATGTCTTGAAGTTCTCCAGAGGCCTGGGAATTAACTAATCCTTTGATTCAGATGTGTTGTCCCAGGGTGAGATCTAAAGCCTGCAGGACACCGGCACTCGAGGCCTGGAGTTGCCCACCCCTGGTCTAAGGGGATCCATAGCAAAAATGTTCTCTCCTCCCCCAACTATGGCTTCGCTCTATTCTCCACACATGCACAGAAATAATCCAGACTCATGAAAATGAGACCTATTTTTCTGATTCTGATTCAATCCTCAGCCCATCAAGTCCTCGTTAAAATAGAAGTCCAAGTATTGCTATGCACACACACACACACACACAAACTCGTGGGGACCGGGATTTTGGTCCCCACAAGGGCTGTCGGTCCCCACGAGAATAGTAAACTTCCAATTTTTGGTCCCCAAGAAGATGTTAATACCCGTCCACACACACACACACACAGAACTTCTCATTCACACAACGGGCTCAGGGCCAAAGACTGGGGCAGAGCTCATCTTCTGATAAGTGCGAGAGTGCCATTCCTCACAGGATAATTAAAGGAGAAACACAATGTTAGAACTGCTGGAGAGAGCAATGTGTCGTCTCCTTCTTTCAACCACCAAACTACCAAACTGCCACTCAGGAGCTGGATGCCCTGAGAGTGACAGAAGAGAGGAGGACAAAGGCAGCTGCTTAATTGGTAGAACAGAGATAGCGAAAGGCCAGGAGGGTTTATGTTTATGCCTTCAACCTACCAAAAATCCGTATCCATTATCCTGGTCTCTTCTCACATCTGGGGATGCAAAGTGAATGCTTATTCAGCCTGTGTGCTGACGCCTAATTATAAAGAGACACAGCTGATATGTTCTTCGCTGTCCTTGCACATTGTCCTTGAGAGCAGAACCAATTAACATCTGGAAGAACTGAGCGTTCATTGTAACTTGGCAGCAGTGTAGATGGTAGACATGCTTGTCATTTTGGGTACAGATGACATTTTCATCACCAGCAACTTTTAGCCAATCAGATGTGCTCTTGAATGTTTCCCTTCTGATATGACTCTGTCCATAAACAATCATCATGGTGGCTGATGGAAAATGAATCAGAAGCTGATTGATGCAAGTCATATCTCTATGTCTGCCAAAAGTATTCCCTAATACATAATAAGAAGTCCCATAATACTGTCATATTTATACAAAATGTAAAGAATTTAAATTCAAATGTCCATCAAAATCACCTATAGATTTAAAGATCTTATTAACTTAACGGTAACTTTATCAATTCACCCCTGTATCAAATTAGGCCAGAAGTAGAAATAAAACAGAGTCGGCTAAACGAGTATGAACAAATGTGACTGAAAAATTATATGGAGGACTCTTGCACACATAAATTTTATGAAACTTGGTGTCACTGTTTACACTCTAAAAGGTCTCAGCTGTAGTTTGAATGCCAGCACATATCTCGATAACCATTATTCAAGCTAAATGTCAGCAAACATTAGTGGTCAGTTGGATAAAAGCCTAGGAGTGATTCAGTTTCTGCGTTTACATCTGGAACCCTCGACACTCACACATAATATATGCATGTTTTACTCTGGATCAGTGTGGTTTGATTCTACTACGTCAGCACTGAAGGAACTGAAGCTTTTAATCATGTGACAGACACATGAATCAATAACTGTCAACAACAAATACAAATAATGCAACTGATTGCCTACTACTAATATACTGTAACGGTAATAACAGAATGTAATAGTAGGAACAGGGCAGGGTCATCCATCCATCCGTCCATCTTCTTAACTACTTATTCGATTTAAAGTTATAAGTGCTGGTTCCCAGCATTCATTGGGCAAAAGGTGGGGTACAGTGTCAACAGGTCACCAGTCTGTTATACGGCTTTGATACCTATGATAGAAAAATTAACAATCTGCACCTCGTCTTCTTTGTGGAGTTTGGATGTCCTCCAAGCGTCTGGGTCTCTTCCAGGTACTTTTCTCATGTAGTGCCAAAGACATGCATGTTTTAGGGTATAGTCTGGGATTTTAAATTGGCCACGGATGAGAGGTACAGAAGTTAGGACGCTGTGTAAAATGTAAATAAAATCAAAATGCAAGGGGTTTTAAATCTTGTACATCCTTTTTACTTTATACACAATGGAAAATATATCAAATCTGCAAAAAAGATGGCTTCATCTGCAAATATGACTGTTTCCATTTGCTCATTTTAAATTTGATTGTAGTAACACATCTCAAAAAAGTTGTGATGGGGTCAGTTTAGAGCCCCCCTAAGCATGATAGCGTATTTTATTATTATTTTCTTGTCTATTTACAACAGTAGAATGAAAACAGGTTTTATGTCCAGTGTTGTTGATGACATGATGCTACAGTCTCTCACACAGCGGCTGGTTTGTCATCAATAGCATGAAAAAGACTTCGGTGGTTACGGCAAAAACAGCATGCAGAAGTAATTTCATGACACAAATCAGTGATGCAGATTTTAAACACACTTTAACTGGAATATAGCAAAAGTTCAAACTGTTCTGATAATGTGTGGATGTTGCTGTGACTGCCTATTTTATTTGTTCTCGAAATAGCCTCAAAAAACATTAGCTAATGTAGCTTAAATCACTAGAGATTATTAGCTAATTTTAACCTTCTGATCCACTAGTCTGCTGGTATCCTACGAGTTTCCAGCCGAGGAGCTGATGTACTGGTAAAACATTCTGGTCAAATAGGGGTGAAGTGTTTGTTTACAGTACAGCTCCAGGTTTAGGTGACCATAAGTCAAAATGAAACAGCCTGCAATAACTATTGCTGTAAACTGATATGGATCTGTTTATGTCATTTAATGCCTGTAACATTGGACATTTGGGTGACGGCACAAAGGCTGAGAGAGGAGGTTAGAGGGAGAGAGAAAGGGAGCGAGCAGAGTGGACATGGAGTCAAAAATGAAAAGCTGTAGCTTCTGTGTGACCTAAATTCATTGATGATGATTTCACATAAATAAACAGTGCGCTGTCCTTTTGTCCACCACAATGATGTGACAGACTACTAATCTATTCTCTGCATGCTGCTCTGTGCTAAGTCTGCATAACAATATGAATATAAAATAACTGTATTTCCAGTTTGCTCCGTGTACAGGTCTGTGGAGTGGCAGCGTATCCATGTGATGTGTATCCAACTGAACTCAGGTTTGATTACATTTGCAAACGGCATGTTCCATTATTATTAATTACAAGGCACTGCTGACATTATGATTGGGAGATGAGCCCCTCTAAAAGTCTAGAATCACCTCTGTGATGGGGCCAACAAAAGGCTGAAAAAGTGAGAGGTATTAACAAACATGTGGAACAACTTACAATGAATTATAAGTACTAATTGAGTAGAAAAAGACCGTCTTAGAGAATTATATAATTTTTATGCAAATCTCTGATTCTAAACATTTAAAGATTTGAGACCTGAGTGATCCGTGTCTTGGAAATGAAAAATATGCACATATAAATATGAAGATAGCAACATACTAACGTCACGTTGCTCTCCGATGCATCCATCAGAATATCAATGTGTGTGAACGTCAGATACGAAGCACAAAAAGTGTTTGCATGAATGAGTGAACGAGGCAAGATGTATAAAGCACTTTGAGTACTCAGTGAAAAAGTGCTATATGAGAACCAATCCATAAACGACTTTCTGAATTATATTCAGAGTAACATCTGGAAACTCCAGGACTTTGTTCCGTCTGGACTGAGATTTTTGTTTTTGTAGTACAGCTGTCGTATTTACTCAATCGTGCATGAAAGCTGAGTGAAAATGACATTTTCTTTGTGCTTGTGACTAACAGCTTAATGCTAAAAAGTATTTTACGTTTCACAAATTGTCACTGTTGTCCTTTCAAATGTAAAATAATTTTAATTATTATATATATATATATATATATATATATATATATATATATATATTTTTATTATGTGCTCAAATATGCAACTTTGCAGGAGGGCTGGATTATTTCATATTTTAACTAGCCAATACTCAGACTTTATTATATTAACCGCCTTGAGACGACTGTTGCTGTGACTGGTGCAACACTACAGATCCTGCTTCATTTTTATTGTAAGAAAAAGCAGTGAAAATGTCTAGCTTTTATATTCAATAGTCTAAATAAAAAGAGATAAAAACTGAAAAATGAGACACACACACACACACACACACACACACAGATGCCTTTTCACCTTCCCTTCCCCCAGTGATTGTTATCCAAGTTTCCTGCACATCACATAGTGACATAAGACATAATTCTCTGTTCTAATGTTACGAGGCAGTGCTTATGTTGCATTTTGGTGTGCAGGTTTTTGATAGCAGCCTGGCCCATAACAAGAACAGTGACAGCTCTGGTTAATTGGCGCTTCCTTCCATCTGATCAAAGCATCGTGGGAATGGCTAGAGAGGAGAAATTACGAAATAACGCCAATGGCCTCAGCTTTAAGCTCTTATTAAACATATGAAGATAAAAAAAGGCAGCCTCATCAGTCTGAAACAGTCCTTCTTATCTGGTGGCAGAAAACAATGGAACCCCAATTCCCCAGCAGTTTTGGACAAAAAAGAGGAAACGGAGCGAGGAGTAAAATTACTGCACCGTTTTCACTAAAGGGACTGTAGGACTGAATAAAGCTTTATGGACAAAGAGGGGAAAGTTCTCATCATCTACTACATATATATATATATATATATATATATATACGCACGCACACACACACACACACACACACACACACACACACACACACACACACACACACACTTCCTCTGCATTGTGCGGATGACGGCAGGGAGGAAAAAGCTGGGCGCCCTGATAGCGCTGTGAGGTAGCTATATTCCAGGATTAGTCTGTTTGTCTTGGTAGGCAGCATTAAAGTGAAGTTCAGTATTCGCGGTCAGACAGGAAGTTGTCCACACGGAGACACCAAAAAGCCTTTAACACACTCTCAGCTGCCGGACTACTCCCACATTTGGCTCACTGACCTTTTCTTAAGAGTAGCTATGCTATTTTACAAAGAATAAAAGAAAAACTCTTAAGACCGAACTGTTGCTATTTATATGACTGTTTGTATTGTTTATATCTGGAACAATACATTTATTGTTATAACATTAAACAATTATTTGCTTTCCAAGAAATGCTACTGCAGTATTTCAATAATTAAACATGCCTTCCTCCACACAGTGTAGGCAATGTTTGGACCTTTGTCCTTGTCTGACTCCCTGAGCTTCAATACACACAAGTACATATGCATAGCCCCTTTACTTTCTTTTATCTGAACCAGGAGTAACAAGTTGCTGGTTTTATACGTTTTTAACATAAACATGTCACAGTGAGATCAGGTAAATTGCTACTTGCAGGTTGTCTAAATTGCCAAATTTGATGGCATTTACCAGAAACACATCACATAGATAAGCTAAGCTAAGATAATAAGTACAGATTTCAGGACAATCCCAGAGAAAAGGAAACCTATCGGCAAAATTTCATCTGTACACTAACAGCCAATTTGCAAGCACAACTTCATAAATCCGTAAGCCTAAATCCAAGATCCTTAAGTCCACGTGAAACTCATGAGTTAACGTGTTATGTTGTGCATAAGCTGCCATCTGTACTGCTAAACAGACCTTGGTTTGTATTTGACCGTGGCGCCTCTCTGGGTTAATCAGTGTCAGTTTGAAAAATGCACACGCGCCAGGTGACATTTCCTGTGTTTATATTAAAGTCTGAGCAGCAGGACACAGAACTGTCATTAGCAGACGGAGACTTGACATCAAAGCTCAGTATATCACAAACACACACACAGAGTAAAGACATTTGATCTGTCCAGGGCAGTACAGAGAGAGGGAAGGTGACAAGATCAGCCCTGAGCACCACTGGATCATGGTGAATTCACCCTAGGGTTACTCCACACCGCACTTCTTCTCCCTCTTACCAAGAATACAACCCGACCTCTTGTGTGCGTGTTGAGAGAGAGCGGGAGAGAAAGAGTGTGTTGGCATTATTGCAGCGTCATTACCCTACAATATAAAGTTCCTCGAGGCGACTGCAGTTGTGATTTGGGGCTCTATAAATGAAAATGAAATGAATTCAAGATGTACCAGGTTTCTGTCTTGGAATCGGGCTTGTTTCTCAGTGGGACAACACGTGACCATGATGCGATTCTCGGTGATTGTGTTGGAGGGATTTGGCGGCCTGGTTTGAGGCATAAAAACATAAGAAGTAAGGCAGTAACACAAGTGCCAACAGACATGTGCACGTTTCTCAGCTGCCTGTGTTATCTCAGCACTTGATCCATAATGCATTTCTGTTGATGCCGGCTGAGCACGGAGCTTTGAGCTGGCACAAAGTAAAGCGAAACTGATTGGATATGTTAAACATCAACCAAAAGTTTTACTTTTAGCTTTTATGAAATACTTTGATCAGGAATCAGCTGTGCTTTGGGGGAGAGCGAGCTGCACAGCGATGTGCTGTAAAAGACACAGGAGCAGAAGAAAGACTAGGATTTGGGGGACATGAAAGCAGCTTGTCTGGCACCGAAGGAGCGGACACGGTCCATCATGACGCCATTTGGTCCTCCCATGGTGCAATGCACACCCTGCATTAGAACCGCCTCCGTGCTCTCAGAACTAGCAGCAGCAGATGCTGATGTTTGCATGGTTAGATGTGTGTGTGTGTGTGTGTGTGTGTGTGTGTGTGAGAGTGAGTGAGAAAGAGACAAAACCACCTGTCTTATTAGTGAGCAAAAGCCCAATCAGGTGTGTGTAGTAAAGACACATGTTCTTCATCGCAGTTTGATACTAATCATCACGACTGGCTCATTCTTGCAGGCTCATTAAATTTCCCAAAGGATTTTGAAATTCTGACAGTTTCCTCTTATTAGGATTTACAGCTTCTATTTTCCTTTAACTGCTTATTTTAAGTGTTGCTCATCTTTTAAGATGTAACTCTTTGGTGCTGGAAAGGGGTTTGGGTTTTTCCATAATTTAGAGCCTAGCCTTACACACCCTTGAAAGAAGCGAGGAAGGAGAGAGGAAAGGACGATGCTCTGAATCAAAGATAAGGGCTCTGCAGGAAGAGAGCGAGAGGCATTCATCTTGTTTTGACACAAAGATATCGCAGACGTGTGGATAGGGGGGAGGGCCGACTGACGGTTAATAATGGTAACTGAAGATGTCAAAGAACTTGATCTTTTAACCTGAAACGGCAGGGACAGAAAGGAAAACATAGAATGGTTACTGGCATTGATTCGAGCAACAAAGCCAGTCTATTTTCTGGATTATCTCATTACTGTTGACAGTATATGGAGAACATAATGATATATTGAACTCTGTTGACTGGACGAGAGAGAGCACTAGAGAGGCGAACCCACCTGTTTAAACTAAATGCCCTTTATTAAGCGCATTTAGTTTAAAGCTTATTTTGTGTTATTTTTGTCAAAATTAGCAGCCCAAAAATTCCAGTAACCTTTGCAAGGTGCTAGTACAGCTTTTTCATGGTGGCATGTAAAGAATAAAAAGAGCCATGAATGATAAGTGTTTGTTCATGTGTACTGTATATGTACCGTGTCAACATAATATGCTAAAGCATGCCCAGCATCCTCCAAAAACATCCTGTCTAACAGAAGACATTGTATATCTTAATTAGTGAGCACACAACCCCAGAGAGAACACATTGGGGTGGGGGTGGGGGGGGCATCAGAAACAAAGAGGCAGGAAGTGACAGGCAAAGTTCACTGTCCCCAGAGGAAATGCAACTGAAACGCGTTTTTGGTGTTTGCACAAATTGTTTCTAAGTTGAAAATTCATCCTCAGAATAAGAAAAGCTCCGGATGATTGAGGCAATGAGCAAAATAAATAAGTGGGACTGGGTTATTTGCTGCATACAGTGAGAGAACAGAGGAGTAACGGTCCCTTGGGTATTCAAGCTATCAAAGAGCCACTTGTGGATAGATTATTTAGAGAGACATCCGTCTGATAAAGTAAGTCTCTGAACTGGGAGGAAATGTTTATGGAAAATAGCAGTTTGCTCAGTGTCAGCTCTGTGTTGGCAGAGAACCAGGAACAATGACCAAAGATAGAAATTTCAGACACAAATATGTGACTGGACATCTAGAGCACATGGTATCCTTCCTTACAGCTTGGCCACAGATTTAAGTTGGTTTAGCTCCTTCTATTCAGATCAGAAACATAATGGAGACCCTGAATTGTTGCTGGGATTAAACACAACATGAGTTTAAGCTTATTTTCTTGCAGCCAGGGACTGAGTAAGTTCTCTGTATTGTCTGCTTTACAAAACTTTAAAAGCCTTAAACCTGGGACAGAAGTGCTATCCATTTGCATTTTACCCTAACCAGCTTTGGAAGTGAGAGTAAGGAACTATTGTTTGTATGTATGTACCGGCAGAAGCATTCACGGGGGGGTTAAAAGCAAAACATGATCTGACGTGTTCCTCATTCAGAGGATTCAGTATGTATTTCACCTTCAGTCCACAAGTGTAAAGTTCACTTCACTCGTCTGGGAACACTACTGGGCAAAATTTAATGCTGGCACCAGAAACAGAAGTATGTCTTTACCTGTCAACATTTCCATGTCTTCAGCCCTTACTGGTTATTCTCCAGATATGTTGAGGAACAAAATAGCATATATCTGCCCCTCCCTGAGCCTGATCCTGCCAGAGGTTTCTTCCTGTTAAAAGGGAGTTTTTCCTCCCCGCTGTCGCCAAAAGGCCTGCTCATAGATATGTTGGGTTTTTCTCTGTATTTATTATTGTAGGGTCTACCTTACAATATAAAGTGCCTTCAGGTGACTGTACATGTGATTTGACTGTGTCCGACTTAGAAAAAGAGGCAGGATCGAGACACAAGACTGGCCTAGCCCCCCCCAAAAAAGAAAAATAACAGACAAAATAAATCTTATGTTGTATTTAATAGAACTTAAAACTAGCAGCTGAGAAATTAGGAAAGTGTTTACTAAGGTCATAATAAAGAGAGCTGAAGTGCTGTTTTCCTTTTATACAATGGACTTCTTTGACCAGTGGAGTGATCTGCTGTGAGAGAGAATGCTGGGTACATACAGTCTATGCTCCAAATATCTCTTATTAACCTAGAATATTTGTTTAGATGCTGATTCTAATGCTGACACCTACATGAAATTTTGCATTGATTTGAAACTGTTTTACTAACTATAATTT
This sequence comes from Hemichromis elongatus, assembly GCA_015108515.1. Classification (NCBI taxonomy): domain Eukaryota; kingdom Metazoa; phylum Chordata; class Actinopteri; order Cichliformes; family Cichlidae; genus Hemichromis; species Hemichromis elongatus. Next base: position 41,193 of record VUQR01011201.1, on the reverse strand, counting down.
ACATCATGTTTGAGTTTTGTTTTTTTTTAGGTTTGTATCTTGATAAACTAACAATGTATTGAGTGCTTCAACAGGCACCCTTGAATAGCATTATTATTATTATTATTATTATTTCATTATTATTATTATCATTATTATTATTACATCTAAGCTGACAACTGGACAGGGTAACTAGTTATTGTACAGTTTAAGATTTTGAACATTAAACACAAGATGCGTTTATAAAATATGACCAATGACACATTTCAGACAACAAATGGTGGAGATAATAATGATCGGACTGGGCTTTTCCAATGTGGTGTTGCCATCTTTATTGGACCCAGTAAATAATTTGATAAACTGTGGAAATCATATGCTGTGACCGTCGCTATTACCAGATCTCAACCCAAATAATGTGTCAGGCAGTGCTCTCCACCAGCGACCATGGAACACTAAATGGGTGGAGTTAGTAAAACGTATGCCAAAGCATCAATAGAGGTTGTGTATTCATATATATAGTAAATACAGTCAACTATCAGACTGGCACTTTTAGTTCGTACTGTATTGCAGTAAGTACTTCTTCACTTCGTAAGGCATTCTTAGCTAGGCATAGCTGAGCAAATAAATAAAAATCAGAATAGCATTTTTAAGCTGCCAGTCTTGTTTAGAAACGGTATATCAGACTCATGAAAATCCAGACATGGACTGAATTTGCTCACTTTGCTTTTTGCTTCAGTCGCTCTCTTTAGCTGAGTGATCTTATCATTGTGTCCAGAGGATTTTGTGGTTGTCAGAAATAATTCTGGCAATGAACATAAAACTTAACTTTCTTGACAGATGCTGTCTGAAGTGAGGGCCTGAAAACACTGTTTGTCTTTCAGTGACTGAGTTCAGGAGAGGTTTTGACTGATATACCATTATTATTCCCTACTATAATGCAGGAAACATGTGTATAATAATAGCAACTATGTCTTGCATGTGGCTGCCATGACCTGCTGCTATATTTATACTGAAATTATTGTTGCAGCTAGAGAGATTATAATTATGCTGTAGCTGCTTACTGACATAAAGTCAGTCCTTACTGGCACTAATGGCCCTATATACATAAATGACACTGATCACAGTATATAGCACTACAGTATTAAATTATTTGAAATTGGTCATGTTTATATATAGTTACCCCACACATGTGTATGAGGACAGATGTGTTTCCATGGTAGTTTTTCATCTCATCGCTGCTGCACTCAGAGTTGATTGGGTAAGATGGGAAAGCAGCAAGGGCTCCTTGGTAAGTCTCAACACTCATAATCCCATCAATGTTCAAAAGCAGGGCTCATGGTAAGACTCTCCAAAGAGACATACACATCTGGAGCCTGAGCAGATGGATGGCAGTGCCAGACAGACTAGGAGTGAGACACACAGCAACACATGCATACAGTACACTGACATCCACCTGCTAACACGTGGAACTGACTAAACTTTGCAACATAAATCTTTTAAAACATTCAGACATTAATTAAAAAAAACTTTATATATCCTACTGTCATCATAGTAAAATTTAAAAGCATCAATGCAGATATTTGCTGATAGAAATGAATCTAATCCTTTGGCAGGCTGTAAAAACTGCAGAAAAATCCCCAAGCAGCACTGGTGTTTCCTGCATATATATTTTGGTGCTTTGAGTAAGGAACTCCCTGAAACATTAACTGCAAAACTCTGAAAAAAAGAGCAGAGACAAAAAAAACAATATCTGCTGACGTCGTACCAGATAATGTTAAGGGTCAATCTGACGGTCCTTGAAGGAATCTCTCTAAAAGGTTGGCTTTCCAAGCTCTCAGAACAAAGGATTAATAGGCCAGTGCTTGTGGCCTGTGCTACAAAACCAGAAACTTGGACCAACAGGTGACCCGTGAGGTTATGTGAGAACTGCTATGATGTGATCTTTTCTGTCAGCACGAGCAGATGTCCTGCCTGCTGTGTGCTGAACATACAGACAGTGACTGTGACAACAACACTGAGCTGCAGGAGGCAAAATGTGAATGGCTTTCTGCTAAATGAGTCTATTGAATGAAACATGACTGTATCTTTACTTAAACATCATCATAAAAACTGAACTAATTCTGGATATGTTCATTATTTAGCTAAAGGGGCTATTATGATATTTTCACGACTGCAATAACTCATAGATTTTGATTATTTTATACACTGATTCATACAGCTGCACTGATGCAACTTTTAATTACATTTTGGGATCAGTGCTTAAGCATCAGGCGCTTCAGTTTTACCGTCCCCTGTGATTAATGTATTGTATTGTAGGACAGCGTTAATCATATCAAAATCTTACTGTCAGTATTGCAAGTCTGACACTTGTCTGATCTAAGGCGGGGCACACCCTGGACTGTCACAGGGCCAATAATAATTTCATGCTTAAAAAAAGAATCAAATCTGAGATTACTCGAATACTGTCTGCCTTACACAATACACATGCATTAAATAATACACATACTCTTCAGCAAACTTGCAGACTAGTTTGCATTTTCAGATTTTTTCACAGAAGCCAGCCTTCTACGTTAGAGCTGTCAGCGTGAGCTCCGCAGTAAATAAAATTGGATTTATTTCTAAATAACGTAAATGAGCGTACATATACCAGCATATAGAAAAGAAAGCACATCATTTCCATGTTTCATGTTTTTTTCAGCCTTATGTATTTTTGAAAAGTTAACAAAGTCCTCACACAGCACTCCCTTCTCTTTTACAGTTCATGCTTCAATATGGAGTAAAATGGGAGGAGTCAACGCTGTTCCTTTTCAAGTAAGAGCCTCTTTCTAAATCCAGTCATTGTTTGCACCGCAGCCAGCTCTGTTACCCAGAGTCCCTCAGGACAGTAGACAGTGGGGTCAAACTTCAGCTACTAAGCACCTGTACGCTTGTGCAAAAAGTAAAAATGAAACAGCAAGAGAGCTTCAAATGCTCTTCCTCTCTCTCCCTTTCTATGAGTGAGCCCCTCTTCCCCCTCAGCAGCAGGGATTTAGACGTAGGAGGAGGGAACGTGCTCATTTAAACAGCTGCTTTGAAAAAAACGCTTTCTGATTGAGCCTCTGCCAGGTTCGTTGCTGAAGCTTTGCTGCACCTTAACAATATCCATCAAGCACAAAAGGTTACAACTTATTAATCCATGCTCACTAAATAGCTGAGGCCACTCTGACATAGTATGAGCAGTTGCCTCTTCACATGTCATCCTCCACCCCATGATCACGTTGACTACAACAGCTTTTCACAAACCTCTGTCTTTGTACCGAAGTGTGGACAAGCCACTACTTCTTTTGGTGGCTAGCTGTTATCAGTGGGATTGATCTCTGTGGGGTGGAATTGGTGCTGGATGGCGTAGAGAGCAATGACAGGAAGGAAGAACGTACTGGAAGGCCTTATCTGGGAGCGCCAGGCTGCTGTGACGGGAAGTGGAATGTCAGGAGGGGAAAGAGGAACTAGGCTCAGACGTAACGCACAAACACACACAAATAGAGCAGTGCGCACAAATACACACATCTAAACAAAGTGTTCACACCAGCACATAGCTGTTCCTGACTAATCGGCAATGAAAGTAAGAAAGACAACCTCCATCTTTCTTCTGACTGTGATTTCAGTGTAGTTCCTCTATCTTGGGCTTTTTGCTTCCCGCTCTTCCTTTCTATTTCCCTCCGTCGATATCAGCAGGTTTCAGACTGAATGGAGAAACAAATAGCGACACTGAAGCATTATAGTGATTGACGTTGAATAAATGGAAAGTGGGCTGGAACATCTATAGTAGAAGAGTTTGCAGCATGATCAACTCAAGCAGGCTACAATAATATACCTAGAGCCTAACTAAAACCGTGATGTTTATTACAACATGTGAGTAAAGCTTTTTCCTCATTTGTGTGACCCTGACCTTTGACCTATGGTGTTGAAGCATGACATAACAAAATGGTGTGTGTTACCCATATGATTCGAGCAGAACTGCCTGAAATCTTTGTCTTCTATAAGATATAAAATCTAAGATATAGTTACAGTGTGTCAGTTTGCTACATTTCATGGCATCGTTATTATTTTGTAGGGCATCATATTGAAAAATAGCGTGCTGCAGAGCTCTGTCTATGACCCTTCACGTGAGCACTCATGTTCCCCATAATCTATTATATTATTGTCAATTTTAAAGACACTCAATTAAAATTTGGGGTAATTTAACATTTTTACTCATTTTCACATTTGGCGTGACCTTGACTCGATTTTCGCCAAAATTAAATCAGCTGGAGCCGTTATTGGTACTACCATCATGCAAAATGTAAAAATGATATCTTGAAAACTAGACTGCTAACGGACAGATAAACAGACAGAACTTTTTCACATACCCCCAAGCTTGTATTTCCCGATGGTTGTAATGGCTTTCTTAGATGGTTAAGTCACAAAGAATACACATTCAGATGAATGTCATATACAACAGAAAATATGTATAAATCCCTGTAACTGACTGACTTGTATCCCAGCAAACATGTGGGCAGATAGACCCACAGTGGGGCTTCCCATAACGTGGGCATACCCACACTAAAAAGAGAGTCCTACTTTTATTACTGTAGGGTCTTTAGGTTACAGTATAAAGTGCCTTGGGGCAACCATTGTTGTGGTTTGGGGCCATATAAATAAAATTGAACTGAACTGGAAAGAGGGGACCACCTTAGTGTGGACCACAATGTTGCTTTAGGAAGAAAAATAAAAGCTACTTAGAGCCACTCCTGTGCTCGTGAGGGGTTACCACACAGTTGATCTGGCAGATTTTTACACCACATGACTTTCCTGACACAAACCCCAAGGGATTATTTCAAACCAGAGATCTTTCACTTGTTAGTTAAACATATGAACTACAACACTATGGATCCACTTGCCCTCAAATAAAATTAAAACAACTAAAATTCTATCAACAGGTTATCGTGAACTTTAATTATGGCCTGATAGCGTCACTTCTTGAGATATTTTGCAGCATATCGATAAGATGCAGTTAAAATGTGTTTTGGAATCAGACACCTTCTGTTAGACTCATATTCCTCTAATTAATAAAACACGTTCTGTGTTTTCATCTTCCTCACTATAGGCACTTTTCACTCTATGGTGTTTCCTCATAAATAATGTGCCAGCAAACATGCCCACTGTGAGCCCACTGTGCTGGGATTGTGTTGCTGAGATATCCACTGAACAAACTAGCAGCACATTGGAGGTACATTTATTGAGTGGGTTAATTGACGCTAACATGTTGTTTTATTAACTTGCCCCCTAAGTAAGTAATTAAAGAAACCTTCAGTCAGCTTTTATGGATGATAGATTCCATCAGCAGCACACACTGATCTACATGTAGATGCAGCCATGAAATAAAAATCACTGTTTTCTATCTTCTCAGCTTGTAACTTCTCTCTTTTTTCCTATCGTGGTGTAAATCGACCTAATGATGCGTACGTTTTTTCATTTAAGCCAAATAAGTTAATCTTCCAGGGGACGGGCCTTCACAGATCAGTGTAGATACTGATAGCTTCCAATCAAAGTCAAATCTGCAAGAGCTTTTACAGATACGTTTGCCAATCACTAGAAGATAAACCAGTGACAGAACAAAAAACAATGACTTTCTGCTTCTTGTCTTGTTCATTCGTGTACCTATGCTTTGTTAAAGAGCTCTGAGACGCAGCAGCGGTTCTTTTCACAGCCATCTTTTACCAAACATGGCCTCAAAACACTTTAAACAACTTGTCTAAATCCTTTCCCATCTTAATCCAGGTTATTTGGCTGTGAAGTGTACTGTACACTGGCAGCTGGAAACAAACACGCACAGATGAAAGCAGCTCGCGCAAAAACACACACACATACCTCTCAGTGACACCCCAGCATTTGTTGGCATTTGTGCCTGTGTGCTGGGCTGTCACACGCTGTGTGAAATAATGCATGCACTCCAGAGCAGGGACACTTTCTCCCTCTCATTCTCTCGAGTGGCCTGACAGTGAGGGCCAGCTTTGTCACAACAAGCAGCTCAACATTTTAAAACTTCTTCCTTCCCCCAAACCTGAAGCCACCACTCCGAAGGCAGGACCTGTTAATGGACCCACTGGGTCCTTAAAGCGCCATTTCCAAACTCCGGTAAAACAAAGTACAGAGGGACTAAAACAGAGAGGGTTAAAGTAGACACCACGACAGCAATCTGCGAACACATACTGCAATTTGTGCTGACGGAGCAGGAACGACAATGATGCCTGACAGCACCATGTGATGAAAATAACAACCGCCATGCATAATGCAAGACACTCTCCTTCCACTGAACTAAGCACTCGGGACTCAACAGGATGTCGCTGTCCCTTCTTCTAAAAAAACCATTAGATGTTCAGAGGCTTCACAGTTTGTGCATCTCTCCTCACATCGTCCAGAACCACCAGAGCCCTGTTGGGAGGAGGGGCTTTAATTATGTGATGAGTGGAGGCGATAGTGATATCCTGCGGTAGACTCAAAAGCCTGTTGTTTGTGCTCGATCTGCCCAAGCATGGTGGGCATTGCTTTGCTCCACTGTTAAACAAACAAATCGCCAAGGAAGACAAACAGGATGTAGAGACATGGCTGCCACAGCCACCAGATAGGACCCTGTGATTTAAAGTGTGCACTACATCCGGGCTTCAAACATGTATGCTCATCTTAGCAGTTAGCGAGAGTTCCTGTGTTAAAGGATAAAATTCATCCTGTTGGGCAATGAGAAGTCAAATCCCAGGTTTTTAGAAGAACCATTAAAAAATATGCTTGATCGGCCTGGAAGTGTGTTGAATAAACAGTAAACATCGTTCAGCAGTTTAGTTGCATGTTAGTTAAAAGACTGAAAAAAATCCATACTATGTCAAATTACATTTTGAAAAGATGAGCACTCTAAGTACTATTTTCTTCTCACCTAAACACATTCATACACATGGAAAAGCCAGTATGGAGATATGGAACGTTTAAGGAATAATGTTAAATCATTTGGATTATGTTTTAGGTACAAGCATCAGAAATGCAGTAGAGCTAGCCCATAGCTGCACTACACACAGTTCTTTGTTCTGATTTTGTGTTTTATTTGATTTTCAGATTTAGTTCGTCTTTTGTTAGTTTTCCATTTTGTTTTAAACCCGGTTTTGTATATATGGCCTAAAAGAATTTAATAATAATGAAAAAGGAAGACTGTTTCCCTTGGACAAGGCTGATACTGAGGAGTACTTCCAGTAGTGTGAACACATCTAAAAGAAAGACAGCTTTGGATCTGTTAGCTCAGGAAATATGTGGAAGTGTGGATGCCCGCCAACACTTTCTTTATCCGCTTTCTTGTTTCATTTTTATTTCTTCTGAAACTACACTTCCATCAGTTTAATCTGGAAATACATCACATGACTGAAGAAAACGTTCTAACATGCCATGTGCAGCTTGAGAAAGCTATTTGTCACTGTAATCATTTTTATCCATTTGTAACCAAACTGCACTTTTAAAAAAGGCAAAATTTCTACTTCTGTATCTTTGGAAAAGTTTATTCCGAATTTCCAGAGACACAATCTGCTGCTTAACTAGCACAACACTTTCTCTGCATGTACAAAGAGGTCATGGTCAGCATATTTGGCTAGTATGTCCTTCGTGTAGAGCAAATGTTGGGAGCCGAACAAAAAGCTGCTCCAGTTGTTCTTAGAGCTTACCCAAATTGGGTTAGAAGAGCATGCAAACACAAGCATCTGATGAAGTCATAGAAAAGCAACCACACACATGGCCCTTGGTGAAGTGTGTGTACTTTGATGTGCGTGCAAATATGTGAAGATGACTGCAGCCTGTTAGCGACTCCAGCCCTGCACCGGGGCTTGAAACAAATGCGCTGGATCCAGGTGAAAAGACCGTGATTTAAACGGACACGAGGCAGCCATGACTCCGGGGGACTAAGACAAAGCATAAAGTCCAAGGTGCTTCTGCTGGCTGCGAAAGAGCTCTTATGTAAGGACGTTCATCCTGTCCTCTGTAGTGCCACACACATATCTTTGAGATTTTAATAAGCAATACATCATATAGTTATCTCTATTTTGAACCCCATCTACCCTCATTTACAGACCAGCTGACAAGCTGAGGTGAGCAGGTGACACGAGAGTTGTTTTTGTTATCACCCACAACCAATAAACCTAATAGAGTGTACCAGAGGTTTGTGTGTGTGCGTGTATGAAACACTGAGGTGAGAGCTGGCATTAACCTGCATGCCTGCACGTCATTGCTGATTACACCACGTACCGAAGCCTCGCCGGACTGTTTCTGCCTTAACGGGTGCCTGACCTACCTGCTCTGATCAGGTTTCATTGGGCCGGACTGCTCACAGGACTGGAAATACTCGTTTTAG
>VUQR01011201.1:7695-29049 GCA_015108515.1 Hemichromis elongatus | reverse complement strand
GACGCCCCCACCCCCCCCCCCCCCCCCTCCCCCCGCGACCCTGAAAAGGATCAGCGGTAGAGAATAGATGGATGGACGGATGGTGTTATAGTGCAAAATAAAGACAGTGTTAGAGAAAACCCCAACAATATGAAGATCCCTTTAAGTGAAGACAGTGAAGATGAAGAACTCTCTTTTAAAAGAAAGAGTGGAGTTTCAGGAAGGGACAGATCTCTGCCACAACCATCTGGACAGAAAAGAGGCGCAGAGAGACAAGCACACAAGAAAGGACAAAACAAAAACTACAGGACAGAGTAAGACGAAGAGTAAACAACATGTGAGAGTGGCATAAAACTGGAAAATCCCCCAACAGTCTCAGCCTGAGAGATGGTTACCTAAGGGATGATCTAGAGTAATCTGGGCCATCCCTTATTATGGGCTTTATTAAGAAGCTCAAAGCCCTCTCGATCTGTCTCTTGAAACTAAACAGGAGAAGGCCCCGACAGACGAAAACTGTGCATTTTACTTCACTCTAGGTGCCACATGTAAGTCTGCACTCTGACGGGGAAGTGTTCTGCTCAGATAATATGGAACTATATAGCAATTTAAATACAGAAAGAAAGCATCAAGAGGTCAATTGCCTACTTAATGTAGATTCCTAATTGCTTCAGGACACCAATGCATACATCCACATAAACAATCCTGAAACTGAAAATATGTGCACAAAAAGTGAGCACTCTGCCTAATTACTCTAATGTCTGAAGTTAATGGACTCTCACGGATGGCTGGCCTCAGGAAATCAGTGAACATAATGACCAGTCACTAATGAATGCTCCAAACATCAATGATACTCAGCTGAAAGGCTTTTTCTCTGTTGGCACGTTCTAAAAAAAAAAAAAGACCCAGCAGTGTGCAAGACAGACTATTCTGTCGCTTTGTGGTTCATGTAGCAAACACTTCCAAATTCCCAGTTGTGAAATCGAGTCAGCAAAAAGCTAAACTGCCTCCAACCTGGATTTAATCCTGATAGATGCTGTTTAGCATTCGGATCAGAGACTTCCACCTCTTCAAAACATGTGAAGAGAAGATTATATAATAAATTATTCCATGGCTCTGTTGTACTGTACTTCACAGAGCGCTCCTGTATACATGAGTAGAGCGATCTATGAAGGAGTGTAGATGGAGTGTGTGTGTGTGTCTTTGTGTGGGGACACACAGCAAAGGCAACAGAGAGACATTTTAGTATGATGGGAGAATTCTCAGGAATACATTGCATTCTATAACAGTCGGTATTTCCTCTGCACTTTCCTGTCTCATAGCTACACATCAGTTTATATACCATTGTACTGGAGAAAATAGAGTTTACGTCAGACATTCTCTGCAACGCAACGGAACCAGCCTTTCAAAGGACCATAGATCTTTTTCTATTTTCACACTTAACAATGGACAGCTGGACATGAGCAGCTGATATCAGCGCATTGTGAGACTTAGCAAAAAGCAAACGAGCAAAGATTTACTAAAAGCAAAGGGAATGCTTTGGAAATACTAGAAGCAAAGGGATCGCCACAAGGAAAGGAATTCTATTATCTGTTCCAAATACAATAACCCCCGCAATCGTTTACCCCAAACATGTGTTAGCAGAACCCCCTGTAGCAATCATGGATATGGTCCTAACATAAGAAATGATCTAATAATGACAATGTGAAACATTCCAAACACAATAATGTCAAGTTAAATGCCCTTGAGAGTAATATCAACAGAATCAAAGGAGGAGATGAGGTGGACGGGTTGTGGACTTGTGTGTACAAAGTAGTAAGTAGTTCATTTCCACTTCAAACTGTCTTCTTAATTACATCTTAGGACTGTCACTATCATTAAAAAGATAAACATCTTATAATCCAAATGACAAATTTAATGAGCTCTCACTAAACTTAACAATCACCACTGATGATTTGTATCAGAGTGTAGGGACACACACAACCTATCTGGTCTTGTGGGTTAGAGCACTTTGTCTTATAGACAGATCCCGTGTAGACCGTAAGACTGTTCTCAGTACACAGCCTGTGTAACCTAATGCTAACCACAGTCCCATGCATCAAAAAGTGTTTACATAATAACATTAATATGTGCAGGTGACGATTTTATTTGTACTGTGCCACCAAGTCACAACAACAGCCACCTCAAGGTGCTTTATGGTATAAGGTAAAAGGACCCTACAGTAAAACAGAGAAACAACAATCATATGGCTCCCGTTGACCAAGCACATGGTGACAGTGGGAAAGAAGAACAACTTCCTTCTAACAGGCACAATCAAAGAAGACAAAGAAACAGGACAAAAAACAGAAACAGAAAACAAAAGAAAGAGTGAGAGATTATAATAACTAAAGATTAAATGCAGAGTTTTGTGTAACCACATAAAGATAAAAAAAACAACAAAAAAAACCAACCACTTCTTGCGTAATGGGAAGGCCTCAGCAGCAGAAACACATATTTAAACTGCTTAAGCCCACAGGTGCACAGTTACACCTGCATATGCACTGCCCCTCTGCAACCCTCGTCTACTTCAGGTCCTCTGGTTTTGTGCTGTTTCTGACGTAATCTGCATCATATCGTTGATATCATTGATGCCTGCTGTGCTGGGTGTTGCTGCCCCCACCCCCCGCCCCTCACTTGCTTACATGTGCAAATATGGAAAAGCAGGAAGGTATGCAGCCACACTGAGCCAAGCTGTAGATATTGAAATTCTTTTAATGACAGTGGACTTGACTGAATTAGAGTTTAAGCAATTAGAGCACTTTGGCCCCTAATCTGATGACAGCAACCATGTTTTCTCATGTTTCCTCAGAGGGCTGTTGTCACTTGGACTGAAAATGAAGAAAAACAAATCCAATTATGACAGGATTGGCAGAGATCCCCTTACATGTTAAAAAAACCCCCAAAAACCTTTATTAGCAGCAAAAAACACATCATGGCTATCTGTGTGAGGAGGCGCATTAGCCAAGACAGAATAAGGTATGGTGGCCATGGTGCAGAGGATTTTTTTTTTTAAAAACCGCAATTATATTGTATATGGTGGAGCGTGGTGAGGTCTGGGGAAGATGGGGGTGTGGGGGGTTGCTGCACCACTGAGCTATTATCGGAGATAATGACATCAACTGAGCTCTCTCCTGAGTGTAGTTGTGTGTGACAGAAAAATAGATAAGAGCTTATAATTATGCACCACCCAGGGAGGAGAGGAGCTGTGGAAAACGAAGAAAAACACAGGGAGATATGGAATGAGTAATAATTTAAAGAAAAGGAGTAAATCCACAAAAGGGTGAGGCTAAGAAGTGCAGATGAAGGTCTGAATATAAATCCCTGCATATACACAGACAGTATTACAGACACAGTTATGCAAAAACACTAAAAGCACTAAGTGAAAGAATGGAGGAGGAATATATATACATATATAATATGTGCAAAACACATACACGTACATGTACACTACACAGACATCTTAAGCCCCTCACTCTAATCCTCCCGGCTGACCCGAGACACTGATGCTGATGAGATGCTCGAGCTGCAGGCCTCAGGAGAGATGTGATGAAGGAGAAGAGGAGGAGGAGGACTAGACAACAAGATGAAAAGGAAAAGGGCAAGAAGAGCGCGCAGGGGGAGAAGGATTTAATAATGCTGATAAAAGACACAGCGGTCTGTGATGAAAAAAACTACTGAAATCTTAACGACAATAAAAGTGATCCATAAGCTAAGGATTTCCTCTTGCTCTGTCAGTGACTAGCAACGTCGAGCGCCTTCGGGTGACTGTTGTTGTGATGTGGCCCTATATTTAAAAAAAAAAAAAAAACTAAACTGAAGTGAAGTGAAGTGAAGTGAAGTGAAGAAAGCTGTTATTAATGTCTTGACATGAGGCAGTGATCGGGCAGATTTCTGAGATGACAGGGGGTGCTGCCCTCTGTGGAATGTCACAGACGAGCCAGTGAAATAATGTGATCAATAGAGCGGCTGCTTTTCTATGCTCGTGGTTACAGCAATGACAAGAAAGCTGCGCTTACATCGGTCCTTCATGAACAGCTTCTATTCGTCTCTCAAATATGAGCTGAGCCGTAGGTGTTCTGAGAACGCTGCTGTAGTTTTGGGATGTATTGGAAAGGCAAACTCAGTGGATTTCAACCACAAACTTGGAATGAATGTCCTTGTAAAGAGACAGGCAAGGCTGCGACAAGAAGCGGCTTAAGTGTGTCTTTTTAGAGATAAATTCTTACACTTATTACTCTTACAATCCATGCATTGTTAAACCTTACTGACAGAACTGGTGATTATTGGCCAACTAACTAAGCATTATTAGTCCTCTTAGCAAAAAAGCATGCTTCCCAGTTTTATTAATACTGTCGACAGAATCGTAGTCGTCCTAAAACCACTGAAATAGATCTGAAATTGTCAGCTCCTTGATGCTTTTGGCCGTGTTGGAGTACAGGGGTAATCATCTGTTCACACCAGCGTTGATCATTACTGACATCTTTCTTAATGCACCTTTCATGACAACTTCAGAGAACTGAAGTTTACAGCAATCCAACAATGCACATGGATGTGTGTGCCACTGATCTGGCATGAAGCAGCATGCTGCTATATGCACCGTATGAAGGTAGGGTTGAAAGACTCTCCGCTCTGTTAACACACTTTTCCCAGGTTACTGCGTTTATTTATTGTTATTTCTGTTTTTTCTTCTTCTTTTTTTTAAAGGTCACAGCAGTCCCGTGTTAAGCAGCCCAACCATAAGTTCGCAGATTATTCTTAAGCAGAATTCTGTGTCTCTTTTTACATGTTTTTATATGTTATCTAAAGTTGACGGCTCTGATTCTCTGGTGCTGATACATGTAATTGTAGGAAAAGTAAGATGACAAAGGATTATGAAGAGTCATGTTAACAAAAAAAAACCAGCACCGAACATCAAACTGATGAATGATATTTTATCCTGAGAGGCGTCTGAAGAGACACGGGACATAAACCCTACCTGTTCCTCCCACTCGCTCTCTCTAACAGAACCTCTTCGCTTTTCTGCCTCGCTGAGAACACGAGTCCAACCTCCGATGCCCTGAAGGCTCCAGCTTAATAATGTGACTATAATGACTTTTTCCACATAGCTGCCAGTGTCACCTCTTACACAATTACTCCGTCTGACTTCCACTGAGACACTGCAATTACGTCTTTGATAAAGCTGGAGAAATTGGTCTCTTCACGCAGGTGTCGGTGTGTGCGTCTGCAAAAAAACGTCCATTCTCTGTCTGTCCACACGCTCCGTGTGTTCTGTTAAGAACAAATTTAAAAAGGGAACTACCTCAGCACATACTGGTTACATGGTTGTAATCCACATGTTGTAGTATGTATCAAAGGATATCATGATAAAATGATATGACCCAGTGTTTATGTGATTTTTGGGTTTGGTTATCAGTTATGTTTTTGTGCTTATGTTAGTTTAGGTTTTCGACTGTCTTAATTGGTTTAAAAGATATTTTAACTTAGATTAGATTCTCTGAGTGGTTTCTGATAGTTTTCTTGTACTTTTGGTGTTCATGTTAGATTGTTCATTTTCTTGCACCTAGTGATTATATTCTACCTGTCCAGTCTTGTCCTGTTTTTTGTGAGTCAGCGTTAAGCAGTATGAGCTTTTCAGCCACGTCAGGCTTTTCAGTTTGTGGTTAAATTAAAAAGTCCTGAAAAATTTCAAATAAAAGCTGCTGGGCTACCTCGACTTCTGAACTGCCCTGCCTTTGTTGTTAGCTTCCTCCATGATAACCTAGCTGGCTCACCTGTTAGCAAACAGGATGTGCTCCTGATGCCTGCTGTAGCGTAGAGTTCTAAAGAATTGACAAAGAATGTGTTTTACAGGCATCAAGTGGGTTTATATTTGAAAATGATGAAGTCTGTTCACTTAATAAAGTAATAAATTATTGAGTGTGCCTATGACCTGCCCTAATACTTGAAGAAAAGACCTAGGATTATGTCCAGGATTATGAGTCTGTGAAGTTGTTAGAGTATCACCCTCTAACCCTCACCCACATTTAGAATAGCTTGACATGGTGTATCTCATCTAAGCCCATGCCTTCATTACCATCTGTGAGCTGCTTTATTGACTTCTGCTTTAGTTTTTTTCAAGGACGGGTCAAGGAAATGTGCGATTGTTGACAAATTCTGGCTGCAACATCTGTTAGCGGCACTGGAAGCAAGTCAATGTGTTCACTAAACTGGCTGGAGTCAGGGCTCTTCTTACTCCATCTTTGGTGACTACAGTCCCCTGTGGGTTGAGCTAATTCTACAGACCTTGGCCTTAGGAGACCTCTTCAGATCCATTAAATAACTGTGACAGCGACGTATTTTCTTTTCTTTATTTAACAGAAACATACAATATTTCACCTCTCTGATACCCAACTGCATATTGTAATAAGGAGATCAAAATATGTCACTAAAGGTACCTGCTTAAAAAATAAATAAATAAAATGACTGCATGTCATTTTGTGCCATTTCCTGATCTGCTTGAGAAGTGGGTTTGTCGCCTCTGCGTTAGAAATGTATACCATACATTCTGGTGAGGTGTAGAAGTGAGTGGATGATTTTATTTTCAAGATTCAGGTTAACACATCTGGATTGATTTTATTATGTCTCATAATTTACTTCTCCTGAAATGATTACACAAAGAACAAAGTCTACTAGCGGATGTTCTATTGGTTCTATTTTACAAACCTAATGTGTTGAAAGTGTTTTGAAGCATTTAGGGAATTTACAAGCCTGAAAGAAAAATTCTGAAAATCTGGACCAAAGCCAGATATTCCATTTAACAATGTCTGTGAGTTAATTAGTAGTTAACAGTTAGTGGTTACACTAATAGGGTTATTTACATCAGACTACTGATGTGCTGGTAATAGAGGGAGAATACCCAGCAAAGGATCCAGACTGGCCTTAAGAACCACCTGATAAGCCTCCTGTGGCTCCCTCAGCTGTAAATAGTCATTAGCTAGTATGCTGTCAAAGCTTGGCTACATCACAGGCAACTCTGAATTAAATGGTGGCTATAAGGCTGACACTGCAGTCTGCAATGGGTGTTTAATTCCACAGTATATAATGTTCTTAAGACCCCACAAAACCAACATAACTCCTCTAAAAATAAATTCCACGCCCTACATTTGTGTATGAACATAGAGGGTCGAAAAAGGGTTTGAATGCAAACATCAGCTGGGAATAACTTAGCCCAAATGAAAAACCACAATGTTTACTGACTAGACAAGATTTCTATCAGAATTTGCAAGAATGGTCTCAAAAAACAAACAAAGAAAACGAAGAACAAACAAATCAACACCCCAAACAGCCACTGTGTCCAGGTTTCTCGTCAAGAAAGAATAAAGTGGAGGGACAGGCAGAAAAAAGAAGACAAAATAAAGTAGTGTGAGCGCCTATGCCTTTAAGAGTCCCCAGGCCAAAGCTGATCGTTGGGAAAGTCACCAAGTGATTTTCTCATGACCCCAGAGAGGAGGCCTTCTTCCTTCTGGGTCCATGGATGGAGAAGAGATGTCAGTGAAAACCCAGGAAAGGGGCACTTGCCACATACAGTAAAAGTCGTGGCTGGCACCGTGACTCACTGTACATCTGTCATCTAACTACTGTTTCCGTGGTCTTTGTGAAAAATTCCTGTATTTAAGCGTCACCAGTACATCCACACATTTCCAAGTAACATGACACAGGCCTATTTGTGCTACGCTTTTGTCTCTTTCCCACAGTTTATCCCATATTGAGACTAAAAATAAGAATGTTTGCATGGACTTAAAAATAGTAGTAACTCAGTGAATGTGGGGCACGAGTTGCAAATCATCAAACCTCCAGTGGCTGGACTGAGCACGGTCTTTACAGGTCAATGCAGTGCTTAAAAATGCAGCCAATACTGCAGTGCTCCACATGCTTCAGTCACATCACTAATCCTGTGAATGGGCCTAATTACTGTAATATAATTAGATTGAGGTGTTTACATGACCCCAGACTTAATTGCAGTGTAAGACTGGTATCAATGCCAGATTGTCCATCAGAAGTGAATGTTAACATCTCTTGTTCACAGAAAGAGCAGAAAAATAATCTTGCAGACGTGCTAAATGACCACTAAGACAAGAAGAGCATGGGATACTAAATGAAGCCAAAGATGTAGAGAATAATTACCTGCGTTGGAGTCACTGAGTTATACATTACTCCCTTTTCTTAAACATAAGCAGGCGTATGTTACGTAATTACTCCCTGGAGAAAGTTTGTTACACTAGTCTTTACATTACTTTCTC
Organism: Hemichromis elongatus; assembly: GCA_015108515.1. Classification (NCBI taxonomy): domain Eukaryota; kingdom Metazoa; phylum Chordata; class Actinopteri; order Cichliformes; family Cichlidae; genus Hemichromis; species Hemichromis elongatus. The sequence goes on along the minus strand of VUQR01011201.1, from coordinate 20,755 downwards.
ATTACTTTAATGTAGAAAGATATATAGATAGAAATGAGGGCTACAGTGCTGGCTGAGCCTGACTGCTCATTACAGTGATCAGGTCTTGCTGCTGCGTTGGGGTGTCAAAAAGTGATTTTCAAAGTTTTGCTGCCCTCTTCTCTTTAAAAAAAGACATTTTTACGCACAACAGCTTTAACGTCACACTGGGTTGTGCACTAGCTTTGCGTTAGCATGTTGTTTGTGCAGAAGTTTGCAAGGAGCCAAACAGACTTCAAACTTTTTTTTAACATGACTTCTTTGAAATTTAGATGATAAAAACATGCTAAATGATCACAAAAATGATGAAATAAGAACAAGGACGGTGAAAACAACTACGGGGGAAGAAAAGAAGCACATTTATCGAATGTATTGAGGACTGTGGCTTTTTTGGGATATGATATATTGTGCTGTGAGATTGAATCTGAACTAATCTCTGCTCGGTTCTTGTCCTCCTGGGCTTTGTACAGGGTGCAAGTGAGTGTAAATATAAAGGATTACAAGACACACTGGCACACTTGTACAGAATGACAACTGGACAACAAACTACCTCACTAAAGAGGAAAGAGTGCACTGCTGCATGTGTGTCATTATGTGCCGATAAATCCCTCAATCTTCCCCCAGAAATCAAAATTGCACCGGTTGCTGGGGACACATACGTGAGGAGCGCAGCCTTCAAACCCTTGTAATCCCGGCTCAGAGTGGAAAAGGGGCTTTGCTGCACAGCTATTTGGTTTTATTCTAAAAACAGGCAATTAGAGATAAGGCCATAGTTGTAGGCCGAACGAACTGCAGGGTTAAAAACATATTTTGGAATGAAGTGCTAATGTGGCAACAACAGCGAAGGAAATTTAAACCTAATGTTGTTGTAGGTTCACATATTATTTCACATATTCACTGCGATTATCTTCTAAAGCAGGAAGGTTCATATCCCAGAGTGACCCCATGCTAAAATAAGACATGCTTCTCTTAATAAATATCGCAGCACTCTCACTTAACATTATAAATCACTGACAATCGTCAGCGCTGAGGACACCACTGCCTCACCCCCCCCAGCAGAGCATTCTGAAGCTTGTATGGTTGACCTTGTTGAATAACTAACGTCCATCAAAGGACACACCTGGAAAACAAATGAAGATGCGCTTTCTTGCCAGATGGTGCGTCCAGAATACAAGATTAATTGTACAGCGGCTGCTGAAGAGATAAGGCATAGCTCATACATCGCCGTCACTGGTCTTTGATAAGTGACGTCAGGCTTCAAGATTATTGTGTGTGCTTATGTAAATCCGGTGCTAGAACAGGGTGCTGGGACGAGCTAAAACTGCAACTCTTTCAACTGCACTCTGTCCATTTTATTGGTTTTAGAAACATCGGAAATATCGCCGAGTATCCGGAGCGAACAAGTGTCAGTGCAATTTCTCTAACAATCCCATCGTTTTAACGATCATATCAGACGACAATCTGACTTTAAAGTTTTATTTCTTCTGAATCTGCGCCTGCGTCCCTCACTAGGATGCCTTGATAACATGAACGCAGGGGTGTGAACCACACACTTCTAGGAACAAAACACTAAATACACCTGACAAGGAATTTTAGCGGTAAGACTGATATAACACCAGAAAAAGATTAAACTCTGCCAACTCACACAGCTTACCTCAGAAAAAGACAAAGGGCAAATTAAGCAATTAGACACGAGTGAATAATTAGTCACAGTGCCTGATGAACCTAAGCTAATACAATCAAATTAGCTGACCCAAACACAACTTCACTGAGACAATCTTAATGAGTTTACGTGACTGAGAAGCACTGTTCATGCTAGCAAAGCTTAATATAAAAAGGTACAACTGCTGGGTGGTAGCACAGGAGCTAAGTGTCACGTCTGATTAGGAAAGGTAACACTGAGTTAGACAGAGGACAGCACTGAAGTTCAGCATTGTGCCACAGTGGTAAACCTGGCTATGTGCAGCTGTTTCAGATGGTCTTACTACTACTACTAACGTGTGTGTGTGTGTGTGTGTGTGTGTGTGTCTGTGTGCGTGTGTGTGTGTGAGCGTGTCACTTGTTTCTACCTGAAGTTTAGCCAAAGAACGCAGCATACATCTCATGAGATGAGTTTTGTCAGCTGGCTGGTCATTGTTTTCCCAGAGGTAAATGTGCCATATATTAGATGAGTATATGACTGATTGTCATATGTCTACTCGACCCTAACACCAAATCTACCCACAGGCAATGAGAATATATATAACTTTTGTTTTTAATAAATGCTTCTAGGAACTGGGGAACAGAGAAAACGGCAACTGACACGCAACAAAAACTGTTTGCAGTTTTCCAAAAAGTTGGTTTTACCCTGGGTAAGAGGTTACCAACTATAATGACTTGGACTTCAAATTGTTATGAGTGAAATAAAAGAGTGAAAAATGCTAAACCTTCTTAGATCATCCTTTTGAGTCTGAGATTGAGCCTTCTGTTACAATGTAGGACAACAAAACACAGTCAAGTCTCAACCTGCGCTGCTCAAATGATTGTCATTTCCCAAAAGCATGAACTGACATCAAAATCTCGGCTGCAGCAAGACAATGAGCCCAGACTGAGTCATAACAAGTTTGGTTCAAACCCAAGAAGTCCATTCTTGGGCCCCGATAAGGCCCCGATCTCAACATCCCAGAGTCAGTGTGGGATTACATGAAGTAACAGAACACAGATCTGTAGTTAGTGTACTTAAAGCCTTCTAAGAAACTGTGAAAGTGAACTAAGAAGAAATGCCAGAGGTTAAAAGGCAACACATGGTCATAGTAAACGGAATTGATTTAATGGTCACAAAATATGGTCAGAAGACTCTGTGAAAAAGATAATTTATATATCAACATGTGGTAAATCTGAAAGATTACAAGGACACAGAAAAGGACAATATTCCATTCATTAAGGTTGTCTTGACACAGAGGAGTAGCAGAATCTCAAATCCTTCATTACACGTCTTCTACAGCGAGTACAACAGTTTATCACCCCTAAACACTAAAACAATGTGGCTTGAACAGCAATGCCTGTACAAAAACCCCCAAGAATCAGCATCTTTTAGCAAAGTAGCTAAAATCCTGCTGATGATATTTTGCTCTTGCACTGCAGGTTTTGTTTGGAGGTCCTTCGTAGGCTGGTTGGTAAGAATTGTACAATTTTCTACATGTAGCTTTTTCACTATTATGATTACATCATCCGGATACTTTCTTGTAGTTGTTGTGCAAGCACACTCCAAAAAGAGTAAGTATGGAAGTGAAGTTGGGTGTTTTTAACATATCCTCAATCACTCAGCTCTGCGTCTGAGTCTGATAACATTCTCCACTGCTCTGGATTTTGAACCGAACCACCATGTTGTTTGTAAAAGGGAGGTTTGCTCACTTCCTGCTCGGACGCACACATCTGGGATTCAAGGAGCTCACCGTTTTCCTGTTGCCACGGGGTGCTATTCATGAACATTTCCTCTCTGTGTCTTGACTGCTCAGTGTTTTCAGGACACACCTGCAGGCCGATTGATGGTGAGTCAAACACTGAGGTCAAGGTCGGCTACTGTGCTCATATCTTCCTGTTGTCCTGTGACCCTGAATCATAGCCTGCTGATAAAATTCCCGACTGGTTGGCAGACATTGCTTGCGATCACCCCTTATAATGCCTTAAATCACAGTTTCATCACTGTGAACCTAGATGGTGCAAAATGGAAGTATTACCCAGGTAACACTCCTCCCTCAGAGAGAAACTCCCGCGCTGACAGGGAATGTGATTGTTTTGGCAACAGCACCGAAAAGCACACACAAGCTACAGGCAGCTGAGAACAAATTCAGGCAAAGTGTGTATCTCTCACCGGCTTTCATGTCTCACAGAGCAATATGAAAGTCACCGCCCAGACTCTTGGAAGTGACAGGCGCTCACCTGGAGCAGATGGGGCTCTACAACTTAAATAGATGTCTGCTTTTTTTTCCCATATGAGAGCAGAGAGGAACATGTGAGCTGCCCAAAAACTGAGTGTTTGACTCTTTCATCGCTGACACTGATCATTATTATTATTATTTTATTCTGTTGTTGCTGAGAGTTAAATTGGACAAAAGGACGATAAAATGACAATTCAAATTTCATGAGCTAGTGAACATCCAGCAGTTTCTTCTTGTTTTTCAAGGAGAACGACTATTAAATGAGTAGTGCCTTTAAATGAGCCCTAGTTGGTCTCCGAATTATCAGAAACCTACTGCACAAAACTCAAGAAATATTAATATTTTCTTGAAATGCAGAAAAAAATAAAAAATACTCCCTCCTAGGTAGGTTTTTTTTTTTTTTACTGGAATTAATCATTTAGAAACTTCTTGCTCCCCAAAACGTTTGCAAAGTGCTCGTGCAGCTGTACCGTGGCCCAATTTCTAAATCAAAGAGAGGAAAAAGTAGGCTGCTTGTACTGTACAGCTATCAGTGAAAGTAGGAGTTTAATACATTGCTAGAGAGAGTGACGGCTGAGCCAATGTTGCAGCAGCTATAAAGGGATTATTCTTCCCTGGAAGACATAATCATGTGTAACACACTTGTTTCAAATCCCGTGAAAAACAAACAGGTGTTTCAGCTTCAAATCAAGCCCTTCATCCTCTGGCACACGTACAGCAAAGAGCGTGCTGTCATTTCTGTCATTAGTTACAGGTTTCTGATTATGACTCATGTCAGCGCGACGTGGTCGGAAATCCCACATTCTAATGTACATTGTGTTGCTTTGGTATGAAATGCTTAAAGGGTGGATGAAAATGGGATGTTAGTTGCATATTTTAAGATCTGAAATATAAAGTGATAACTGCTGTGCGTGTGTGTGTGTGTGTGTGTGTGTGTGTGCTTCTGGAAATGTGAACAAACAAGCAAACAGAATAGAAGGCATGTATACAGGGCAGGTGAAGAAGCTGACCTGTGAGGGCGCACAGAAAGGTAACGTAGAGCAGAGGAAGTTTCCTCGAAGTAGCGCCGGAGGCTCCCATGGCTGATGTACACACTTCTCAGTTGTTAACGTCCTTCACCCGGCTTTATATGCGCACTCCGCCTCGGGCAAATAAAGCTCTTCAAGTCTGCTCAGTGGGCTTCCTACAATCTCCACGCGCTGGTCGAGGAAGGTAAGGTAGGGGACACTTCAGGTGAGGAAGTGTGGAAAGGGTCGTCTCCCACGGACGCACGGATCCCCTTTTCTGACTTGGTGGAGCGACGCGAATAATAAAGTCGAGTGAAAACTGGATCAGCAACGACACTAAAGGTCATCCGAGACTCCTCTTCTCCGCCTTTCAACATCTACAATTCCCTGCTTATCGACACCGCGGTGACTCGGTTATAACTCTGCAAGTTATCATCCCGAGACCTTTCCTAAAAGAGAGAGAGAGAGAGAGAGAGAGAGGTGAGGAGAGAGAGAGAGAGAGAGAGACGTGCTACCTCTGCGGTAGAGCTGTAGATTCATCGTCAGTGTCCAGCACGATTTCCTGAAATCTCCAACAAAATAAGGTTCGTGAAACACCGCCTTAAATCACGTCTTTTATTTTGAAAGCAAAAATATTGCACAGTCTTTATTTTGCTAGCTGTAAAATTTAGTTTGACGCAGTTTCACTAGTTCTCAGGTTCAGTAGGGGGCAGGTGTAAGAGCTACTTTTCAGGCATTATCTGAATGTGTGTGTGTGTGTGTGTGTGTGTGTGTGTGTGTGTGTGTGCGTGTGTGTGTGTGTGTGTGTTCACTTCATTTCGTGATTTAGTGATAACAAGCAGCTGAATCAGAAGTGGGGGTGAGTGAATAAAAAACTGGATTACTTCTGAACCTTTCCAAAACCCTTACAGCATGCATTTAATTATTAGTTATTATGAATCTCTGGAACAACAGTGAGCAGTATAGATATATTGAGCCACACCTGATGGAAGAGGGCAGTGTAACTGGACTAGATGATACCGGCCACTATAGCCACTCAACCAAGAGCACCACTCCCCCAGATCACTGACGGTGTCTCATCAGAAGAGACGCTTGTAGTCATGGACTCTGCAACATGCACTATTCCTACAACTAGTATCACTGAAATGAATAAGCCAATATGCCACTGTGGCTGTGCTCTTAGAGCACGTGGGTATAAAATCACGAGGATGTTAGTTAGGTAACTGAGGGGAGCCGGGCATTATGACAGACAGGTCCAGGATGAAAACGAGGTACAACTCCATGTCCACAGGTGTGACTGAGAGACGGTCAGACGCAGGGCTCACAGCTCTGGCCACTAGGCTGAAGAGATATACCAGAGAAGCACAATGGCAGACACACACAGAGATAGAATGAGAAATCCAAGAAGAACATCTGGGAGAAAGACGTGTCACACCACCAACACCAGTAGCTGATGGAGATAAGAGCAGACCACAGCAACTTGCCAGAACAAGAGCCAGTGAACACCACAAATACAGACATCCCACAATGTCTGTATTTGCTGGACAGCACGAGGAGCCTACACATACGATTGCATGGGTAATAAAAAAAAAACAAAACAAAACAAAAAAGTGTATTACTTCCTTCCCTACTGAGTCCGTGAATTTTCATTTAAAATAGACTAATAGGAACATAAACAGTTTTCGAAAATTGCACCCATCCACACTGCAGCGTGTCTGTTTTCAACACCGCAGCTCAAGCTCAACCCCCCCAGATCCAAAGCTCCATCCTTTTCTCTCGCCTCCCCTTTAAAATATCTAGTCTTCAGTTCCTGTTCTATCATGTGTGAAGAGGCATGGTTCTGAAAGCAGAGAAACAGACTCGACACGGCTTGACGTGAATTCCCAAGGTGAGCTCACCATCCTGTTGCAAAAAGAAGGACTGACCTGTCCTCTCCAAGGTGGTCAGACCCCTTTATTTCATTTCCTGAGGTTGCCCAGTTGCCTCAGCAACAAGGGTGAAGCTAATGCAGGCAGACTGCTCAATTATGAGAGGTGAACAGGGGTTGCTCATGTGATTAAATCTAAAGAAGCAGTGTCCAAATTTTGTGGGGATGAGATTGTGTTGTGTTGTTGTAAACTGCATCTGGGCCTCAAGCTCAAATCCACGGCATTCCGGCAAAAGCTGTCAAAACATGCCGGTTTTTATTTAGGAGCAAAAGCCAGTGAGGCTCATGCTGCATTCTGGACCAGGCCCCTAATTCAAACGGATAAAAGAAGCTGGTCAAACGGTAAACAAACCTGACACCTGGAGGCCGAACATATTGCTCCCTCCAATTAATGAACTATAACGAGACATGAAAGAAATTTCCTTCCTCCTGTTATCAGTTTAGTTTTTCTTTAAGCCCATCAAAACATATGCTGTATACTTGTGTCCTCTTCATCTCCACATCTATCTCAATCCAGTCCACACTTACTCAAACCCAAAGAAATAAAATAACAAGGACATAAAAACTGATTTATAACAAAGTCGTCAACGTTTTGTATGTACTTACTCAAAAGTTTTTGGAATAGTAAACATGCTCTGTTGTGTCATTTGGTAGTAGGAGCAAAGAGCTAATCAACCGAGTGTGCTACAGAGAGCCTGAAGAAGACAAAAAAAACTGCAACTGTCCAACATCTTTTATTATGATGTGTTCATACTTAAGCACAATGTAATGGTATATTATATATATTTAGATGCAAATACATTCTGAAACAAAAGAAAAGTGATCTAACCTCTTAAGTGTAATAGATTTGATACATACAGTTTTGTAAAGTTTCAGTTTTGATACTTTTTGTGATACATTTTAGGCAATACATTTTTTTTTTTTAAAAGGCAGAGTGTAGCAAATATGACACCAATTTAAAACTTGTATATGCAAATAAATATATAATTTATTTAAAAATAAATGGCAGAATGTTCCATAAATTATTATTATTTCATGGTTCGGCTTTACAGGGTAAATAGTCATATCATAGCCCAGAGTGAGGCCAGTGCATAACAGTACATTTTGGAGCTATGTATGGAAAGAACCTGAAAGAGAAAAAATACTAGGTTAATGTTCAAGAAGACCATTACTGAAATCTTAAGTGTAATGCATTCAATTATAATTATGAAGGTGGCGATGTTTACTAAAGCTGTTGAAGTGAATATAGAGAGGAGCTGCTGAGAGGCAGGAGTGCTGCACAGTTAAATTTCACCAGTTTGATTCACAACAAGCTCTTCCAAATGTCAGTGTGACAAGCCTACATACTTCTGTGGTCCCAAGTATCACTGCCTCTATTCAACATGGTTATTTACATTTTATTCAGATAAAATGAATAAAAAAAAACTGCCATCAAGAGAAACATATACATAAAAACATGTACTTCCTGTTCTAGCCACATACAGCAGAGGCCAGTAAAGGGTGCATATATTGCTGGGGACACTTTGAGGGGTTTTTTTTGTTTGTTTTTGGTCGTGTAACAGGTCAAAACACAGTCGCGGCCTGTATGATTTGGAGCCTTTCTGCATAAATCATAAAAAAAAACAAAAAACGTAGAAAACTCTTATTAGTAACTTTGATTTATTTGAACATGAAACACTGCTCAGATTCCTATATCGTTTCAGATACTTGGACACTGAAAGTTCGCTAGATATTTGTCCTAGTTCCAAATGCCGCTTTCCAAAAGGTCAGTGGCGTTGTCCCTTTGCATACACATCAAACACATGTACAGTGTCAGCTGCTGTTTGCTCTCTTTCAGCATGTTAGTCCACACCTGTGTCACTAATTTTACGTCATCACATATTTATACTGTTTGTAAGCAGAATACACTTCATGTCAATTCTCAGGGATGCCAATTTACCATCAGGTGTACCCTACGCTGTGTTGTTTTACACTGGTAGCTTGCTGTGGCCATCTGCTGGCCTCACAGGGGAATGACATGTTAAGTCTGAGCATGTCTTATTGCTTTCACTGACTTGATGAACGAAAAGTGCATCGAGAGAAAGCTTCTCCAGTTAATGCTGAAGGAAAGTTGTCCAGGGATTTGAAGGTTGCAGCGGTTGCACTGTTGCCTCGCAGAAAGAAGGCCCTTGGTTTGAATCCATGTATGTTCTCTGGATTAGTTCTGTCTGGGTGCTTCAACTTCCACCTACAACTAGTTTAGGTTACCTGGTGATTCTCAGTTGTTCATCGGTGTAAATAGTTGTGACAGACCCTCATACTGTTTATTCATTCAAAACATACTTGAGATGTATGCATGAGCTCATTGCCTTGTCATTCTTTGTCTTTACTTACACTGTGTACCTGCTTCAAACATGAATCACTAGTAGTAAATTACAGATTTTTTCTAATAGCATATGTATGGTGTATGTAAGGTACTGACCTGAAGCTCAACACACACACACACACACACCAGCAAAAACTCAATTCTCACTGTGTGGCAAATGAAAGTGAGTGTCCACTTTATTGTTTTTCAAACATGTAAACATACAAGACAGTGACTTTGAAACAATCACACACAGGACATGGTGTCAACCAATAAAATAGAAAATATCATATTCATCTCTATATACTGTATACCCAAACAAATGAACACTGTAAGTTTGCTAAAGCCAGAATTATATTTATATATATATATATATATATATATAAATGAATATTACATTTCATTTACATCAGTTCACTATGGAATTATCTGTTGTTTCTTTTCTACACAGTCCTTTCCTGGCACATTGCACATAACCTCAGAAATCCTGTTCAGAAAGGATTACTGGTCAAGGATCAGTTACCCTCTTCAGCTTATAGTCTTGGAGCTGTGCCTGGTTTATACCTGCAAGCGAGCACACTTCACAAACACAGGCACCATTTAGTTTTGTAAAAAGCAGTATGTGGGCGGTGCTCATAACTCCTCAGTATGATCTGAAGTGTGTCTAATTATCCACAAGGACATGGCTGCAGACAGAGATGCTCCAAGTACTGCGCAGTACTACATACTGCCTTACACTCCTATTAAAATGATGTATGATGCATCTGCTGCTTAGTTCAGTCACTAGGGTCAGTTCAGCGATAGATACTATATAAGGGAATTTATAGATTTTACTCATACTTTTCCAAGGGCGTCTTTAATTTCTAAAGATGACAATCGAGAAGAATATTTGTGAAGAAAGAAACAACACATTAACCGGTTGTTCAGTCTTTGTCATACTGTCAATAACATCAAATAAACTTGGTAGTAAATAAACTGAAATTTTAACTGAAACATCCCGACCTGCAGCCCTCTTACATGTGCAAAATTAAGGCATAACTCCACCAACAATCACTCTGAGACACTTCCGTGTCCACACTGTGACAGCCAAATTAAAGGCAGTTTTAGAATAAATACACACTATGGTCCCTATGCTGCCATTTTTGCTACATCCTACTGAGGTAGACAGATGCATACTGCAATAGTCACCTTGCCAACCAAACACTCCCTGATGAGGCAATATGTATCTACACTGGACAAGCAGCAGATCCTTAAATAGTGCACATCAGCCTAAAAAAAACAAAACAACAACAACAACAAAAAACCCCCAGTATACACTTCTTGTATTGTTTTTACCTGTAACAGGTTAGGCAGACATGTCTACACATTATGTTTCCCGTATTGTGTACTGCTCCTTTTAGACTTGATAAAAATTTCAACTTGAGGCAACTGAAACGCAAACAAACAATAAAATCAGACTCATCTGCAAAAAGTAACCTGCACATATTTTAGCGATAGATAATAATTCTGACTTCTGCTTTCAAACACATAAAACTTTTTCAGATATGATCATTTGTGGCATTTATTTGTCAAACGAAATAAATAAATGCAGACTGTTGAATTTGTGACAGTTTCCTTAAAGGGGACCTTTTATGCTTTCTGTCATATAAGAATGGCGGACGATCAAGTTTGAAATAATGAGGTCAGCACATGTGCAAGTAATTGCTGTCCAAACCAAACTGCTCTGAATAATCAACCTTACAGCGATGTCAGTAAGACTGCAAATGTTTCATTAGGTCATCGCGGGCGCACAGCTCTGGCAGCGAGGGGCAGCCAATCAGGAGAAAGTAAGACTTAAGGATGAGGGATTAAAGCAGTTTGTTTCAGACAGTGGATGAGATGCAGTATAAGATCAAGGATCTTTTTGAAGAGCTGCTCTGGTCCCACAGTCAGAGCAGAATAGGTCCCCTTTAAAAACAACTACATTTTATCTCCCTGGTCACCTTTCATAATTTTCAGACAATTCACTAGATCATACGTTTGAAAATCAGCCGGTAATCATAAGTTGCAGCCTTAAAAACTTTTCCACATCCATGCTCTAATACAGACACCTTTCCTGCTGCCTTATTGACTATATAAGTTAGTTATAACAGTAGAAATCTGAAACAGTGAGGGGTGGTTACAACGTTTCTTTGTTGTTGTATTTTAAGGAATAGCCAACAGCAGTTTCTAGGCACTCCACCAGGGAGCCTGCTGAGAGGAAGTCCAGCTCCACCTCGATAAATTTGATGTAAATGGCACAACGCTCAGGTGAGTCGTCACCTGCCTCGTCCTCCTCACTCGTTCCAGCGTTGTGACAGTTCTGCTGCAGGAACCGCGTCACGGCGGACGGCTCGCCATGGACATAGTGTTTGCCAGAGCCCTGAAAGTGCTGAAAGAGACACTGCTGTATGGTCCTGTCCTCAGCTATGCCCAGGTAGCAGTAAGTGACTTTAGCCCCAGTCCTGTCAGCACGCTCTACTCCTTCGCCATGAAACTGGCTTTGAGCCCCATTCTCTAGCCAACTCTGAGGTAAGCTGTGGTCTTCACTATCACCTGGGGAAAAGGTCTGAGCAGCGCCATGAGAGGGTGACGCTGCCTCGTAGCCAACAGCGTACAGTCCATAGGCCTTGGGAATGTCCCCAGGAAGGAGGTAGTGGGATGTGCCTCTGCTGCAGGCCGTCACCTTTGACTGGGACACACGGACCCAGTCCACCTCCATGTGCAGCTCAAGGCAACGCGCCTCGCTGATGGTAATGTCCAAAAACTTGTAGTAGACGTTCTTCCAGTTCATCTTCTGAACTTTGGTCATGATGACACGGCCTTCGGGCTTCTCTGGGTTGAAGTACTCACGCAGCCTTTTACCAAGCGGCACCTGTGAGCTGATTTCAGCATAGTGGTAACGCACGTGCTCACGCCAGCGCGTGTTGTACCCCACAGCGAAGATGGCCAGCTTGTTGGAGAGGTGCAGCCGGGAAAACTCAGTCCACGTCTGAAAGTGCTCCCACTTCAGCTGCACAGACTCAAGAATGCGGATCACCGTCTGCATTGTGTCCCTTTTCCTGTGTGTAGCATCAAAAAGCAATGATGTCAGCTTTGCGCAGATTGATTTTATAAATACAAAAATAATCTGTTTTTTCATCTCAAGTTGATCTTTTAGAGTAAGCTGCATTTACAAAGTTGACTTACTGTGTTTGTTCTGACAGCTCCGCTTGTATCTGTAGGACTCTGTGTTTAGGCACCTGGATTTCTTCTGGTGGGAAAAAGCACAAATCTGAGTTCCAAACCTCCTGCTGTGTCGCATATAGTTTTAGGTCGTCTGCTCGCTAACGCCAAACTCACCGGTCTCCATGTCCCCCTCCTGGAAGGCCGAGTCCAGCACCTGGTTGCACCAGTCCTCCTGTGAGAAGTCTTCCAGGGTGCTGCCGTCAGACTCCATCTCCTGATACAGCCCGCTGCTGTTGATGAGCACGGGGGCGCAGCTCTGGGAGTCCCAGCCTCCCTGACCGAACACCTTCTCCAGCTGCTCGATAGTGTAGCTGCTCTTCCTTTTGCCGATGCCGTGCTCCTTCACACGGCTGTAGCAGCGCCGCAGCGTCTGTTTGTAAATGGAGGATGAATACATCTTTCACAATTTATATCTTCAGTGAAGCAATTATGATGGGTTAGACCCCCAACTTTATGCAGCAGGTGATGCAACTTGCCCTTTATCCCCATCCCTCTTCTTCCTCTTGTTTTTCGTTCCCTCTTTCTTTCTCCCCTTTCTTTTCCCCAAACAAGTCTGTCCTGTATTTAGCAAGTGAAAATAAAATAAAATAAAAAATAA
>VUQR01011200.1:0-23766 GCA_015108515.1 Hemichromis elongatus | reverse complement strand
AAGTGGGGAAAATGATGAGACATGAAAAGAGAGAACAATAAAACTGGCAAAAGAAAAAGATGTATTAAACAATGAGCGTACGATTGGAGAGCAGGAAGAGAGAATTCAGGCTGTGTGAAGAAGATTGGGATAAGCCACAGAAGCAGCGAAGGAGGAGAGAAATAAAAGCAGGAAGGAAAGGAGATGGACTGAAACTTTTATCAGGTCAGGGAGACAGTGAGGGCAGAGAAAGGGAACCAAAGCGGATGGGAGGCGACGAAGAGAATCATCCTTTTTCATTAAGGGAATAATAAGGGGTCTATGCATTTATCAGGAGTTGCTGTGTTAACTAATCCTCTCTGCTTTCATCTCCTCTCTCCCTCACTATCCATCCGTTTACATGTGGAGCATGTTAATCGATTTGCTCACAGTTAGAGTAAACACACACGGCACAAGGAATGGATGGTAGAAGAATCATGCAGCGATGCAGTGAGCGTGTGTGTGTGTGCAGTTTGTACATGTGAGTGTGAAGGAAGAGGAAAAATGCGTGCTATTTTTCTTTGCCTTGTGCACACATTAGAGCACATCCAGTAAAGTAAAGCAGCATTAAAACCTGTAGGTGTCCATACGCACATGCAGAGATTCTATGATGGCAGTGGAGGATCTTTGGTATTCTGCAGGGCTGTGGGCTCCGTGAGCTTGGCTGTTTTTCTGACAGCTTGACCTTTTGTTATATATTCCTCCAATCACACAGTCCTAAATACTGGATTCATCACACACATACTGTACACAGACACTTGAAAAGAGCATACACACACACACACACACGCACGCACACACACTGAAGTGCGTACAAACAATATGAAGTTTGGTCTGTGCAGAAGGAGCTTGGAAGACAATGTGTGATGGGTTATAGTTTAACTTGACAAAACAGAAGCTGTGCCTGTGTGTGTGTGTGTAATTGTGCATGTGCATGTCTTCTCCTGATAACCAGTACACAGTTAAATCCAACCAGGTGGCCAGTGGATTGTATGTATGTTTACCATGGAAGAATACTTTATGGGTTATGGAGTCACTTTGTCCTCTTAGTCCGCCTGTTTGTCAGCTTGCCTGTCCATCTATGTGTTTGTTGGCCTGTCAGTTCATCTGCCTGTCTTTCTCTGTTTGTTTGTCTGTCTGTTGGACTGTCTATCTTCCATCTGGTTGTTTGATTTTTTTTTTGTTGTTGTTGCCATTTCTGTCTTATTTTCATCTTCCATCTTAATATCTGTCTAATGCTCCATCCAGCTGTCTTTCCCACAGTCTTGTGTCAGTCTTTATTAACTACTGCTCTTTTTCTGAGGGTCTTCTTCTCTCTTCTTTTGTTGTAGTCAGTCATGGATTCTGACATGAACCTCTTCGTGACTCCCTTCCTTTCCTCCCTTTTACCTTCTCCATAGTCCCAGTAAAAACCTGCTATAGTGTCTGTGAGCTGCCTCAGGGGTTCTGGTTGTTGGATTGATAATGTGTGTAATAATGCCTTTGCGTTTCCTTAGCAACACCATGGAGACGCCTCACTACATTCGTGGTTTGATTCGTTGCAGAAAAAATGAACCGCTGTCAGTGGGGAGGCTCTAAATTCTGCTGTTTCATCCCTGCTGTTTGGAAAATGGTCAGTGGAGGGCGCTACAATGCAAGGGAAATGAAGGGGGTGAGGGCTGGTAGTAGAAGCAAAACAAGCCATGGGTCTCTCACAATGATGGAGCAATGTTTCAGTTTACACTGGATTACTGGTGGACTCTGCTGGAGATTGAAATTAACTTCTATTGAATGGATTTCCTACTTTCCTTCACTCCTCTTTCTCAGTCCTTCCCGATATCCATCTATCAGCTCCCTCTGTTCTGTTATTTAGTGCATGTTGGTGCTGACAGAAGTTTGCAACCCATAAGTCAATGCAGACTCCAGTGAATTGTTGTGATGGAGAGGCCTGGACTGCACCTAGAGAATTATGATCAACAATCAATAGCCATTGAAGTGTGCACACACACACACACACACACACACACACACACACACACACACACACACTCTTTCTCTCATAAGGCTTCCATCACTTTGATGTGATTGTCACAGCACCTGTTTTTAATCAACTTCCAAGGCCACACAAACACTTTCTTAATCCTGTCTTCTCTCCACCTCTGCAGACTGAAAGCACAGAAGAAAAAAAAAAATAAAAGAAAGAAAGTTACCAATAAATTATTATTGATCTCCAGTGCTGGCTGCTGGACTCAGGATTGATCTCAACAGTAATTTTCATAGTCTCACCGTTTATCACCAAAACAGTTTGTATTTTTCTTCGCACAGTGCATGACTTCTGCGTATCAGTGCCAATCATTTATTCTATTTATCAGAAGTACATATGTGTGCTACTCAGCATGCGCTTGTCTGTGTGTCATTTATGTGTGCGTAGGTATTCAGATAACCTGATTAGAATGGATGCCAGAAGCTAGCAGAAGGTTGAATTAGAATCCTTTGGCTTAATTGAGTAGTAAATTTAGATTCATTCTCCGATGTTAGTCTTAAACCATGGCACTGAATTCAAAGAGCACTGCTCTCACTCAGTTTAATGTCTACATAATTTAAATATGGATGGTCCAATAACACCTGTACAAAGAAACAATGCACTATATTTTTCCACAGTTCATCCCCTTAAAGGTTGCAACAAACAGCTGCCCCTCCCAGAGCCTGGTCCACTTTCTTCCTGTTAAAAAAGGGGTTTTTCCTTCCCACGGTTGCCAAATATTTGCTCATAAGGGGGTCACTTGATTGTTGTGGTTTTCTCTATATTTTCTAGGCTCTTTAGCTTACAGTATAAAGCACCTTGTGATTTTGATGTCATTTGGTGAAATGTAAATAAAAATGTAAAAAAAAAAAAAATAAAATAAAAAATCTTATAACAGTGAACTTTTTTTTTCAAGAAAAAAAAGAAAAATAGTAAAAACAAATTCACAGGATGGTGAACTAAAGCTTTTGTGTTAATGATCAATTCAAACTGATTTTTTAAATAATAATGGAAGTAATTTTCCTAATGTATGATTATATAGTTGTGTTGTTTTTTTTCTTCTCTAATTCAGTCCTCTTGTGAGTATTTTCTACCTATGACAAAACAAAGAACTATAAGATGACCTCTTCCTCCCTAGAGACTCCTGTTTGGACACTAGGTCATATTTGTTATAAACACTTAACTGAAACAAACATATAACATTGACCTGGGTGACCAGTTGCTATTTTCATGAGTGAAAAGGAGGCAGGATGTTTTCCTGTGCATCATTTTTGTTTTAAATCCCACACGGCACTAATAACAACAGTAAGAGGACTTCTTTCATCCATGAAGCCAAGGGGTTCATTTTGACCTTGTGTTTTTGCAACAGTACTGAGTAAATTTGAAGAGTTTTTGTTAAAGAAACCAAATCAAACTTAATTTATTCTGATGAATTCTATTAAATAGCTTTGTCAAACAATAGCTTTTTGAAAGGCCCTGGGATTATTTTAATGGCTTTGTTTTGTCTTTCCATTTAAAAACACCATTGTTTTTATGCATTAAAAAAGGGAAAATCTGTGCAAACAAAACAGATAAAAGCCTAAGGCCAAATCTTTACTTGAGGAGGTAGGTATGCTAGTGTCTAGTATATCTTGGTATTTTAACACAACCTCCAGTCCCTAATTGAATTTAGTTGCCGATAGTTGCGTCAACTGGTCTTGAGCAAAAGTTCTCAAAGATCTCAAAAGTGTTCTTGAAAAAAACAAGAAAATGGGCGAGTGCAGGACAAAAAAACTCACAGGCCCAAAAACAATCTAAAGGAGATGCATAGTATCTAAATGGCATTTCCATAAAAAATAGAAACACTTCAGTAAAGGCCTGACAAAAGACCTAAGAAATGCATCTGGCCCTTCAATAGCCCAGTTTACACTTTGCTGAAGCCTGATCAGAAATGGTGTCAGTGGAAGGATGGTTGTCAAAAAGCCATTCTTAAGGAAAATAAATCAGGGAAAAGGCTGAGGGATAACAAACTACACAAGAATTGGACTCAAAATCAACGGCAACAGCTCTTATAGAGTCAATAATCTAAATTAGATTCTTTTTGTCTTCATCAGGTGGTCAGGAGACACAACAGTGAGTGTCTACAGCTGACAGTGCCTCTGTCGCATTTTGAAGCTGCATTTCAGCCAATGGTATTGGGGACCTTGTTTAAACTGATGGAATTAAGAATACTTAATTTTCCGATGGGATGCTTTTTGAGCATACCTCCTTAGAGCTCGAACCTCGCCATTAATGGAGCAATATTGGATCATCTCAACGGAGAACTAAAGTGAAAAGGCAGCCAACATCAGAAGAAGAGGGTTGAAGGTCCTTGAAGTAACCTGGAGAACTATTACTGAAAACTACTTAGAAGAATTGAAATAGAGCTTATATAACAGTTAAGGCTATGCCGAAGAATAAAGATTGTCATATCAAATGCTTTCTAGATTCAAGATTTTAGACTTGTAAACTGTCAGTTTTTGTCTTATATATTGTATTCACATATATTTTTACCTGTTCCACTGAATCACTGTACCTATTTCTCACTTGTAGATTATAAAGAAATGAGGGGTAGCTCAGGAATTTTGCACATTACTATATTCTTCTCTAACTTCAGTATTCAGTAATGAAAAGATGGAGTTTACAAACAGTCCAAAGCTGCTGAGCACTATTGACACCGTGATGTGGTTACAGCATTTCACTAGAGACGGAAGAATAACATAGTTACATTTATATCCTTTAGTGACTTCATTCCTACTCAATAACAGTCACTATATGTGCACCTGATTTCAGTGCAGAGTTAGTATCAAAAGGTCATTTCTTGGGTCATTTTGATCTAGAGACAGTTATCGATTGACTTCATTTAAAGTTCTACCTCTGCTGCCTCTGAGTTCATGTCTACAAGTTGAACACAAAGGAATGGAAGATGATACTGATGAGTCAAGTGTGTGGTGGGTTATAACCAGGGCAGACTCTTATTTGAGTAGATGAATACAAACCCAGTTTCACATTCTTTCTTTGGACAAATTTGATCAATGCACCTACTGGAAAATAAGTGATACTCTAAAAATGCTGCACATTCTGAAAACATGGATTAAAGTGTGTTAGATGGAAAATCTCAACAATGAAGCACTGAACATTTAGAAGGCAATAACAGTTTTAGGTTGCTCCGGACAGATTGGTAGACAAAAAGAGTGAGCCATCTCGCATAAAGAGACAGACTGGAGGTGTGACAGATCCCTTGAAATAGATTCAGATGAATGAAGAGCCTCAATTGCATTTGACATGAGTTGTTTATTTATTAATTTATTTTTGGTGGGATGTGGTTAAAGACAGGACATGAAAAATGTGAAAAATGAAATGAAAGAATGGTCAAAATGAGTCGACATCACTGTGGCAAGCTGAAAAAGACAGTCAGCTTTCACAGCAACATCCAATCCAAATGGATCATGGGCCTAAAAGCTTTTCTGCTTGAATTCATGAAATAACATCCACATTTGAACTCTTCATATCCCAACTCACAGAGAAAATTATCCTGGACATACCCAACATGCCAACCTGCCAACCTGCCAAAGAGCATTTGCAGGTTAAGCTGATGTCAGTTATGGGGGCTCTGCAAAACAGTCATTGGGAAGCCACTTGTAGACATCTATAAAAGAGGATGAATGCTTTATATTCCAACACCACATGCTGGTGTTCCAAATTTTAACAGCTAAACCATTAATTCACAGGCAGAACTGAGAAATGCAAAAAAAAAAAAATCCTGTAGAGAGCAGAATACGATCATCACATGCGAAGAAGCAAACTTTTGAAGCAAAGTCAAAACCTTTTTCCTTTTTAACTCGTTACCTAGCAGTGAATTTACCACCTGATGGGAATAGCATAATGTTTACTAAAGGAAGCCAAGATTTTCACATACTCAACCTTTATGCTTTACATCCAAAAAGGTTGGTTCCCCTGAGGTTGGCCAGTGGCCCAGGACGTGACCCAAAGAGTATGAATCAGTGCTAATACTATAGATGACATTGTTTACATTATTAACTGTGAATGTAAATAGCTGGTGGTGCAAACAAGAAGCAAAAGCAAAGGTTTAAGCCATATTTTATAAAAAAAAAATAAGTGCCTTTAATTATACCACAAATACATGAACGATAAAGAAGTAAGAGATCAGATAAATCTTATCAGGAAAAAGTAGGATGATTAAGGACTTTTGCACTGTTTGAAGTCAGTTTTACTTTCACATTTTTATGCTCATTTGAGGAGCATTCAACTGACATCAAATGACTGAAAAACATAGTTATAGTTTCCCCTGTGATTCTTTGGTACAGAAATATAGTCCTATTATTCTTCATTGTGCTTTGATTTAGAGCAACAAACACTCCACTGTAAAGTAATGCCTTCCTCCCCGTCTTCATTTAACTTCTTCCCATCAATCTTTCTTTGCATTTGCAGCTTGCCCCACTTGCAGCCCACCTCCCTACCTTCATTTCAGCTGTCCTAGACCTGTATAACAATAAATGATTGTTGTGTCTGTTATTTTTTTTTCCTGACCACTCCCTCTTTCTTAGACTTAATTTTGAACAAACAGACAATAAATCTGCAATAAAGTCATGCTTTCTTCCACCATTTCTTCATTTAATCATGTTTCCAGTCTGACTCTTGACTTTACTTTTAGTTGAACTGCACCTTTAAGACAATAAAGTCATGCCTCCAATTGTGTTTCCTCATATAGTACTGCTGCTGGCAGACTTCCTTCCTTTAATATCTGTCAGAGGGCTCCAGCAGCCCTCAGGTAGCCAGCAGCCAATATGAATGGAGACAGACACAAGGGCATGGTCTGAAATAGTCCACCGTGTATTACAGCCTGGAGAGGGGTATGCACCCACACATACACGACCACATGAACGCACACGCAGTGATTCTAGCTAACATACACACACTCCAGCAAAGATCAACACAGGTATTAGAGCCCTAGGAGAAGCTTGTGCTTTCTCTAACCTCATTACATGCACAGGCCACAGGTGGATACAGTTTCTCTTATATCCACAGGGACAGTACAGCCTAAGAATGTTCCCGTGTGAGAAAAATCATGCATTCGAGAGCTTAAATTTAAAATAAGGCAACTTGTTGTCCAAACGCATATATGTTAGTCTCGTTTCACAAACCTGAAGTTCAAAAGAGCCTTCTTGAAATCCTATATCTGACAGGCACGTGTTGGCCTCAACAATTTGATTCTTGCTCTCTTCATTTCATCCTCTTTCCTCACACCATTTTTCCATCTATTCTCCTCAGTTTTCTTAAGCTGACTCAGGGTCACTTTAAGTTAGGTTTCTGGCCCTGGGCATTTGAGAGAGCTACAGATCTGAAGTAATTCAAGCCAGTACTTCTATTCTAAATAAGTGTGTGTGTGCAGGTGTGTGTTTGCGTGCACGTGCATGTGCACACGTGTAGGGTTGTTTGTCCACATGGCCAATATTTATTAGATTATATAGGACTTGGTGGTCGACAGCCAAATAGAAGTCAAAAGTCAAATGCTCCCTGTTTGAGCTGAGAGTGAGAATATATGAGTGTAGGAGAAATGACAGGATGGATAGAAAAAGTGAGAGAGAGAGAGAGAGAGAGGTTATATCTGTGTGTGTGTGGTCCCAGCTCGGCCCACCTCAGCTTTTTGGCACATTAAGTGCCCACTTAGCATGTACTTTACAAAGTGGACACTTGTGCTGCTCTCATTTTGGGCTATTCACAAGAAGTAAGACGAGGCACGTTTAAATCTCCTATTCAGCAAGTTTTCAATTTTTCAGTGGTTGCCAAACAACGGTGTTTATATGATGAATCGGTGTTGCTAGGTTACTCTATTAAGATGATTGTTGATGGTTTAGCCTCCTGTGTGCGATTTAGTGACTTAACAACATGCAGTTGCGATGCACACTGTATTACTCACCTGGCAACAATGTTTGAAGATGAGGACCGTGTTTGCATTAAGACTTAATCAGAGAGAGAGTGAGCGAGAGAAAGAGAAAGAAAGGTGGAGAAAAGACAAACCGACGATGATTTAAGGTGTTTTTTTAATTTATTTTTTATTTTTTCTTCTACTTGCCTGCAATTCATTTTAATGAAGAACGTACTTTTTTCGCCCAAACAAGACCATCAGTGTCTCCCTCTCTTTCATCCCGTTTAACATTGATATGGTTCTCTGCTTTCCAATCAAACACTCACTTCATTAGCCCTCTTCTCTTCTGTCCTCATTGGCCCTTGGAAAAGAGGAGCAAAGACGCACACAGACAGTGAGACAGGCACTAATACACACACATCCTATTGCCCAGTCAACCCTCAAATACACATTCACACACTCACATGCATGTGTGCATACCCACACACCCACACACACAGGCAAACGCACAGACTGGCTCTGACTTTAAATAATGAGAGAGCTGTCACATCAGATCAGTGTCTGTGCCGTGGCATGGCCTGGTGGTCAGCAGGACAGACGAGAGTAACTGCTGGCGGCTGACGCCCTCTGGACACACTGAGAAGCAAGACTGGGGTAAAGAGGGAGGAAAAGGAGGAAGATGGGGGTTGAATGAGGATGAGTGGGATGTGTGCGTGTGTTTGTGTGTGTGTGTGTGTGTGTGGGGGGGGGGGGTTAGAAGAAGTAGAAACAGCAAAGAACAGAGACAAGAAAAAGAGAACGAGAGGAAAGAGGGAGGAAAAGAGAAATAAGAGAAAGCCAGACTAATCAAAGGAGGAAAGAAAACAAGAATGGGGCAGACGAAGGAGCAGAATTAGAAAGTAAAAGTTCAGAGTAACTAAGGAAATGGGGAAGATGGAAAGTAATATGAAAAACAAAAAACACGGAGAAGAAAGCAGAGAAGAAAGGGGAAAGGAAATTAAAGAGGATCCATGAGTACAGGCAATAAAAACAGTCAGATGAGAAAAATCTGAAAGACGACAGGAGAAGACACAAGGGAAAGGAGAAAATTGGTAAAGTAGGTAAATTTAGTAACAAGGAGAAAGGAAAGAAAACAAAAAGAGGGCAAAGTAAATGAAAACTGAGAGGAAAGGAAAGGGAAAAGAAAAAATAAACTAATAAAGGAGAGGAGGAGCATGAGAAAAATAAATGAAAGGCACGAAAAGAGGAAAGAGCGCAAAGCTGAGAGGAAGGAAACATGAAAAAAGAAGGTAGAAGGAAATGGGAAAAGAAGAAGAAGTGAAAAACAGATAACAGAAGAGACGAGAGGAAGCAAATAGAGGAAGATGGTGGTAAAAGCTAATTCCACCCAAATAATAGTGTGCCCTCGAGACAATCGGGGGAGAAGAGATGGAGGAGAGGAACACAGAGGATTGAAAATCTGGCTGTTTGTCCAGTAGATGGTCAGAAATCATTAGTGTCATTGCAGCCTGCTGAGGACACAACTTTCCAAATCTCTTTTTCTGTTATTTTGCTCTCAATCTCTCTTTCTGCACTGTTCCTAGTGCTTAAAATAAAGAATGACAAAAGAATAAGTAGGTGAATTAAAAGCTGACTGTAATTAAATGGTGATAATAATAGCTTTCAGATGATCTACTTACAGACTGTGGAATCTCCTTCAGTGTAAACAAACTTTTAAATGAAATATCATGAGGTCTGCTTGCATTTCTAATACAAAAACATGCATGCATTGTCTAAATTTATTAACTGACTTCGAGAATGTCTGTTTTTGTATACACAACAATTTTCTCCTTGTCCCTAGTGTAACCCTTCTCCCACACAGCCTCCAGTTCAGCCCCCTACCTCCTCCTCCACCTAGCTAAACCCATCATCTTTATTCAATATGGCCCCCGGTAAGCATTTTAAGTCGGCTTAGCTTGTCAGAAAACTTCCATTTTTTTTTTTCTTTTGGAGTTCCGACACCCTCTCTCCCTTGCTGTCTCTCTCTTGGTCCTTCCACCTTAGTCTGTTTCACTTTGTCCAATTCCTGTCCCCACATTACACAAAAACCCACAGATATGCACAAACACAACAAATGCTAGCATAATGCGTAGCTCCATGAAGCACACCCAAATAACACTAACATTCAACCAGTTTGTTGGGCGAATCAATTGCCCTAAATTCAACACAGATAGCAATATCTTACCCACGTCTAACTGTAACATAGACACACATAACCTACCCGACGCACATACAGGTGCATCTATCCTTGATCCCCTAGGGGGCTGTGAGATGGTGCCAATAATGGAAATGGAGGACACCGTTTTCTCCAATAAAATCACAAATAAGCATATTCCCCTGACAGTCTGGATGGGTTCTGGGAGAGCCGCTCTGTAATATTACTATGACTGCGTGCGTGTACTATGTGTCTGCGTGTGTGTGCCAGTGTGTGGTTGTGACCATAAATACATTTCAGCTTATGGATAGATGGGGGATCTCCACGGTGATTTGTTTGCGTGGATTAAATGTCAGGTTTGGAAATGTGTTGTTATACCTGAACTCCTGAGAGAGAAAATGCAGGCAAGACAGACAGGCTCACCTGAAGTGTGTGTCTTCAGTGATAACAAGCAATCGGAATAGCAATAGTGATGAGTTGTGTGTATGTGTATATGTGTATATATACGCTGCATGTTTGGTGGCTGAATCTACTGCCACAAAAACACAGTAATGAATTTTACATAGTGATTATCTTTGTCATAATACAACAATTTGTTGTATACTGAACCTTGCATTGGGGATTATTAATACGGTGTCTAACTATTTGTTGTAAGTCCTAATTTTGTCTTTTTGGTACATTTTTTCCTACCTCAGGAAAATCAGCACTAAAGACATAAAGTTTACACAAATGAATGCCACTGAATGTCCTTCTTTGTACAACTGCAAACAAATAGTAAACGGACTAGTTCTTATATAGCACTTTTCTACTCTAATTCAAAGCACTTTACGCAACCTGCCTCATTCACCCATTCACTCAAGCTCTTTTCTCTATGCTCTTTCTATGGAAGTGCATCTACCATTTACACACATGCATACTCTGATGGATGCATTAGACAGCAACTTGGGGTTAGTATTTTGCCCAACGATAGTTTGCACGCAGACTGGAGCAAATCAGGCAGTTAGGGTTAGAAGAGTACTCATTGACTCTTTATTAATGCTTTCTCAAACCCCAGAGAATAAATGTATTGCACAGTGGGTGGTATAACTACACTCAGTTACAAGATCAACTGAATGGAACCTTTAGCTGACCTTTAGCAGTGGTAGCAGCTCTGGACATATATATACAGGCCAGGGAGGGTCTAGATTTACATAGTTTATCTTCTTTTCATTTCTTTTGGTATGTTTTAAAAGTGACGTAAAATAAACTGGCTTTGTTTCATCTTCCTATTTGGACCTTCATGTTTTGCACTTCACTAAGTGGGTTCATTTTATTTGCATTAGTTTTACACTTTGTCTTTACTTACTGGTTACCTATTAGCACTAAAACTACATTATACAAAGGAAAGGAAATTTTAATTTCATTCCACGTGTTCCTCTTATAGCAAAAGGTTCAGTGCATACATTCTTCTATGATGAAATAGTACCTAAATTTTGTCATCTGTAGTGCAAGACTGAACCCTGTTACCAGTACTAGTTTATACGGTGCAAGCTATTTCCATTCTGAACTAAGTAGGAAAGCACCATTTCTAAGTAATGAATACAAAGTTATTCATAGTGCTACTTCTTGTGTCACATACTAAAATGATTAAATACAAGAGGGTTCCAGAGCCTCTGTAAAACTGTAATATCAGTTTTCTTTCAGTGTACTCAGACTTCCATTCCATATATTCAGGGTTCTTTCAGTATATTCAGACTTTTATTGTGATATATAACTCAATCGAATATGTCATCAACCACAATGACAAAATATCAAAAACAAAAGAAAAAAATGTTTTTTAATATCAACATATATATTAACATGTAGTCAAAACACCTCGAATAACTAAGTAAAATCTGAGAATGAGTGGAAGATATGCTGTAAATACCTGTGCTTAATTTATAGTTTGGCATAAATCAATAATATTATTATTACCTAGTTTTGCAGTTCCATTGTTCGTGAGGAGGGTGTATTTAAAGGGATTGGAATAGCTGCAGCAACCTCATGGGTAAGTTGATTGTAGTGTATGGGGTGCAGTTTTAGCAGCTGTTCCCAACCTACACTAGAGACTGCTGTAATCGAAGTACCCTGGTCTCATTTTATATTCCCTCACAAACAAAGTCTGAACTTTTTCCTGCGGAGAAGTGAAAATTTAGTTTTCATGCAGTAAAAGTTAAAACTCAAAGTTTTCAGGCTCACAAAGGGAGTTAAATTCAAAGAGCAACTCACTGCACTTATCAAAAAGATTTCTGGCTATTAACTGGCAACTGTCTAGGTTGGCTTTGTTGCTGATTTCCACTTTACAAAAGAGCTTAAGAATGTCAGCAAGCTATAAATAAATTCCAACCAATGCTAGATATAAGTCTGCACCTCATGAAGACATGCCCGTTAGAGGAAAACTGTTAAAGTAGGCTACTGATTTCCACTAGTCTATGTGTTTCTTGACCCAAGAAGTTTCCTTCTATTATTGGATTCCCACTGAAGCACTTTCTTCCTGGCAATTTGACCATGAAGATTCAAGATATTCTTTTAATGCTTAATTCTAAAATGCGTTGACTACTTGAACTCAGAGAAGCATTGATGCAGGCTCTAATCTGAAGAGCAGTTAATTGTTAATTTATTAATCTGATAATCTTACCAAACATCGTCCTTAGCAGCAGTATTTCTTACTTTACTGTGGTTTCTTTAGTTGGTTCACTAATGATTTGATGGTTTTTGCATGTGGCCATAAATAAACATTTAAAGTCAGATATGTTCTTAGACAGCCAGATATAACACTCCAGTGCTGAATAAGCCTGTTTACTTTATCATCTTGGCATAACACAACTAAGACACTAAGAAGGTCGTCAATTTTCATCAGTTGTGTTCACCAAATCGTTCCAGTTTCTGAAAGGATTTCCAATTGATATGTATTTTGATCAGTGATAACTTCAGTTATCCCCATGTTTCAACTGGGATTTAACCAGAAATGTTTTAATTTATCTCTTACTGTTTTAAATACAGCTCCACTTTTAAATCTATCCATTCCATTTTAAACCTTCAAGCCACAGTATTTTAAACACATTTTGTTTCTGACTTGTCATTGGTTAACTGACAGACTTTATAAGGGAATATTACAAATACAACTGTAAAATAAAACACAGCATTCTCCCCCATTTGGATTGTTTAGTCCTATTTTCTTTCCTCTCAGATACAATAAAAAACTCTTGATAGCACAAACCTAACTGCCCTGGAGATTTCCAAAAAGCAATTTTAACCTATTCAGTGCTACTGTCCTTCAAGATTCACCTTCATTTTTCATTTGTTTGGAGGCAAAGGTATAGACGCGCTTGTGTTCTCTCGTAACTCTATAACCCAGTAAATGGCAGATATAGTTACAGGACATGATTGCTTCTGAATCGGGGTCAGGGCTCACTTCTTTTAAGCTTGTCTTACACACACATATATACACAAAACCCCAAAAACAAAACTGCTTCCTGCAATATTTTTCCTGTCTAAAAGTGGTTTCAAATACTGCTATGTTGGCATTCTAAACAAAACAAAACAAGAAATATTAAAATTCAAAAATTTGTATTAATCAGCTATATTAGGCTTTGTTGGGGGCCTTAAAATAATCTGAGCACTGTTTAATGGTGCAAAAAGGAACAAAGACTCTGGTGAAGCTTGGAACACTGGCTTCAGGTACTCTGACCTTCAGCTGATGAGTAACGCACCAACAGTCTATTAGTAAGTCAGACAAACAACAACCAGACCAGAACATTCAGAGCCAACGTAACATCACAAGGACTCTGCTGACATCTAGTCAGCGCCTGCTGGAAAAGGCTCCAGAAAAGATCAATCAAATGTCACCTGCATAGCATCTACAGTGTTATTATACTTATTTATTCAAGGCACTGTTAACATTTTAGCAATCTGACAAAAAAAACAAAAAAACAAAACAGCATGAGTTCTATAATGGCTTTCACCTCCTTTTCTGTCTCGTTTCGACTCATCATTTCTTTTGTTCCTCATGCCCTGTGCTCTGAACTTCTTTCACCCACATTTCTTATCGTCACAATAGCAGAGAAATCACAATCTATCCTCTATTAGACCTACCCTTAAAAAAAAAGAGAAAAAACTTCAAATATTTATTTTTTCCCTAAAATCACCAGCTTTTCCCGGGCAGCTCAAATTCTCTATTTTTTTTCCCCCTTATTACTTCATGCTCCATTTCCAACAGTAGATCAAAAGCTTACCTTACCTGGCTCTACAAATTCATTTTAGTGTCCTGGAGAGAGAGAGAGAAAAAAAAATCAGCAACAACTATTGTTCTGTGGTAAATAGCAGCTTTACTCTGGAAATTGTTGCAACACCACTTCTTGTACCTGCTTTTGGTTTGGTTGCATGAAATGTATTCAGACATTAACCCAAGTCTTAGAATCACACTATGTGACTTTAATAGAGCAAATGTTGAAAAATTGGAGTTGCAAAATGCTACTTTCTGCTTCTCCCATGTCACCCGACATTTTAGTTTGGTAGACTTTTACACTGGATGTCTTTCCCAGCAGAGCAGCATGTGTGTCTCTGTCCAGGATTTTGAACTACGGCTTTATGCTCATTAGTCAAATGTGTAAACCACTACACTAAGGAATAACAAGGACTTGAGATAGTTACTGTAACTACCATAAGTTCTATCATGTGCATGCTCCCTTTAGTTATTAGAAAGAAATGTTTCTGCTTACATGTGTCAGTCACATATAACCAAATGATTCACTCAGCAAATAATGTGCTTCACAGCCTTTCCAAGTTCCAGGCAGCAGACTGATAGGGATAAAAACAGCCACGCTTAACAATGCTTAAAACCTTATAATCTAAGATTTATTTGCATTTACTAGAGAACAAGATTTTATATAACTGTTTTATTTATACCACTGCCAATTTTGGTTAAGAGAGAGAGAGAGAGAGAGAGAGAGAAAAGCTGTACATTCAGTATTGTATACATCAAACCTTTCACCCTTTTTTTGGAAGGGTAATTTTAATGCATTTCATTAATCTTCCAGCTTGTGTTCCTAACACTACTACTTATTTTTACTTTTCCTGTGTTTTCCTTCATCAGCATCCAGGCCTCCTTCACAATTCGGCCAGGGCAAACTGGATTTTAGCATTTAAAAAAATTAACTTTAGCATTTATTAAAATAGGCAGGGAAAAGAATGCATGTAGGAGGTGAGATTTTTGCAACCGTCCCGTCTTGAATATGAATATCTTTGCTAGGTGAGACAACTTATGTCAATTTATTTGGAATGCTAAATGCAATAAAAACGCACCTAATTTTAAACAGAGACCTGGAACCTCCAACTAAAAGGAGTCAAGAAGCTACAACGTTCATTCCAGCTCTTTACTTTCTTGCTTTCGGATGTTTACAACTGTGGCTTTTGTGGCAGGCTTCTTTTACAGCATGTGCAATGTCAGTCATTTCAAAGCGAAATGACTGACAAACAGGGAGACCGGAGGACTGACAGCGTTGACCCTGGACCCCATTCTGAACATCATCAGACCTTAGATTGACGGCAGGCATGGGAAGTCTTAAAGTGGCCCATTTTTCATTTTGATATTTTTGGGTTTGATCATTTGAAGGTGCTGTTTTTTTTCCTTGTTCTGATGAATTCAGTTACATTAATAAACATTAAAAACATATTTTTTCTTCATAAAATATTATTACACTCAACTTCAACTGTTATATGGACTATAGGCAGCACACAGTTTTACCCACGATCTCATGAGCTGTGCTTTTAACATGGTTTTGTGGTGGACTTACACAAAGTCAGTTGAATCCACTTTGAGTTTTTCCTTTTACTAAACAAATCCAGCATAGTAAAAGTGTGGTGGTACTGTTAACACCACCAGTCACACAGTATAGAAATCGACTACATCAGAGTCTGTCAATTACTGAAGTCATTTTCCATTTCCTAACTCTGTCTCACAGGCCTACATCCAGTGTACATGTGTATGACATATATTTACATGTTTTTCTGATTAAAATTAACATAGTGCGACTGTCGTGTTAGTAAATTGCTCGCAGCTGAATATTATCTCTTGGTTTGCTGTTATATTGTAATGCACTGACAGCATCTGTGTCTAGAAACTAGCTCACATTGGCAAATCACCCACAAAACTAACTACATCTATCAGTGCTGGCACGTGAGTTTGGCCCGTTTTATTTCAAATCTGGCACTGTTTGGGGTTAAAATGACTGTTGTGGCGTGGTGCTAATTTCTTGCAAAGTTTTCCACAGCAAATTTATTTAAAGCTAGCAGGTAGGCTGGAGAAGAAGTAAAAAAAAAACATGCAATCACTTTAGCTGGTAGATAACCTCTCTTTTGACCAGGTGCAACACATCTCTGATATCAATTAGCTGCTGGTAGAATTTTACTTTTCTAAATCTCATTCTCAATTCTCAATATAAAGATAATGTCATGGACAGCTGCAGCTAATGACAGGGTACCTGGAAAATATTAGACTACTTTCTGTTCGACTAACATTAGCTGAGTATAGCCGTCTCAGCAAAAACCTCTGATAGCTAACACTGAGCAGAGTTGTGCAGAAATTGCTTATCAGATTGACTAACTAGTGTATCTGAAAATATATCAATATTCTGTTCTTTTAGGGAATAATTTAAAGTAAAGTGCTTTAAAAAACCTGCTAGTAAATGATAAGCCATTTTCCTCTGTTTTGCTTTTGGTCTTTTATTAATATTGCTCATTTGGTTGCTGGCACTCCAATACAATTTCTGAATTTTGCAGCGTCAGCTTTAAACATTAATGCAGTCAGCATCACAGGTAGTGCTCGGATATAGCTGACTGCTTTGTTTTCGTTGCATTTGACTAAATATCCGAACTACTACCGTTTCTGCAAAGCCAAAGAAAAAGCTGCTATACAAATCTGGTCTTCTTTATTAGAAATCAATAAAGACTGAACATGATGATAGAAGTGTGAAATCGCATACACAGCTTTGAAATCATTTCATTACTCTGTTTCAATACTGTGAAATCTGAGATGTCTGCTGATATAATTTATGAATCATCCACAGATGCTGCTGCCTTACGTGCCCATTACAGTATAAGTCTGCATGGAAACTGAAGGATATCTGTGCATTATATATCCATAAAAGTCCCATAATTAGATAATGTGTAGGTTACAGTATGTGCATTTGTGTGTGCACAGGTATTCTAATAGATAACCAAACTCAACAGTCATGGCTCTTCGCTTCCACCCTCTCTCTCCCTTGCCAATGTGCCAAATGCCTTGTCTGCCCATCCATCATGCAGGGAGGCAGATGATTGGCCGTCTCGGACCGCTCCTCATAACAACAGTCTCTGCATGGTAACTGTTACTGAGGAGAGAAAATTACCAAACCCACCGAGATACAACCTGCTAAAAATAGCTGCCATCAAAAATCCCCGCTGCTTGTTACACCCCGTCCGTGTGTGCGTGTGTTTGAGCTCTGTGTGTGTGTGGGTGGGGGTGTGTAAGCATGTGTATGGGGTTAGTGAGAGAAAAAGAAATATGGAGAAAGAGGGACTAGGAGAGAGAAAGAAAGGGGAATATGACAGAGCGAATGATTGACTGGCAGCCCAACTGACATTCTAAATGGTTGAGTGGTTGTATGATTGATTTACTTACTACCTTCTGTCTTTGCTAAGTAAGTAGCATAAATCAGCACTGGTGAGGAGAAACTCTTTAAAGATTCTCCGAAACCTTTGGGTTTTTCTAGCTGTTTCAAGTGGGATGAAGTTACTCACACATTACCTATACCCCAAAATATGATGGCAACTCAACTTTAAAAATACATGGATTAAACTCAAGATGGGAGTGTGTCCAAGTGTATGTGTGTGTAGGGAACCCAGTGGCCATGAGCTCCTTTGAAGTGTTCGTATTTACAGATATGACCCATGGGCCAATATTGCATTTAGGTACCTGCAACTTTGTTGAGCTGGAAGGAATGCTCAAATATAATATTTCGGTGTGTGTGTGTGTGAGTGTGTGTGTGGGTGTGCATGTTTGTACCCGTGTGTGTTTGTCTGTGTCCAAACTTAACAGCATGGCTTTAAGCTTTTCTTGCTTTAGTTGCTTTCAGTGGCAGATACTGTAGGTATTAAGCCCCAAAAGCCGGTTTACTGTTGTAGAAAATAACTTAACCATCCAGCTTTGAAAGCCAGCGTTGTGAAATTGGAATAAATACTTCAGCTAAATTGTTATTTTTTTTTTTTTTCAGGTCTTTCTGTACTTGCAATCAGCATTTCGAATCACAATTGCATTTTGCCGCATTGCAGAGTGGCCTAATGAAGATAAACCAAAAGTTTTTTGTTTTTTTTTAAATTGACCCTATGCTAAGGGAATGTGGGAGTGCAAATAAGAATTGCAAATTATTGCATCAGGTTGAAGATATCATTTTAGAGAGTTCAAGTTCACTACTTTCTTTTTTTCCCCCCGTGAAGACAACACAGGGACAAACAGTCATAGCAACACACAAGAAGAGGAAAACATAATTTCATGCACACACACACACACACTAAACAGATCGAAGTAAAGTGAGGGGTTTTAGTTTGTTTTCTCTTTATGCCCACAGTTAGATCCTTGGTGCCCGCTTGTGCTGTTGGAATGATCTCTTTCACAGACCAAGGAAGCCTTGAAAACTTCATCAAAGCATCCTGCCAATAAAATAGGCCTCTTCAAATGAAGTATGTCATACTGACAATTCCCACTCTGCTTTTCCTGAGTGCACACACAGACAAACATGCACAAACACATTTTGTCAGCACAATATCAATACATATTGGCATGCCGCTGTTGTGTCCTGCTGTCCCTGCTATATTCCCTCCTCTCAGAAAAACTGCAGCATTTTATGCCAGCTGGAAGCCTTAGTGATTATTTAACTGCTCTGGGCTTAGCTTGGCAGCCTGTGAAGGGAGGTTGAGGGAGGAGAGGAGACGAAAGAGGGAGGAGAAGAGAGGAATTAGCAAGAGATGAGTTTGTGTGTGAGTGAGCGCGTGTGTGTGTGCGTATGTTTTTAAGAGTGTCTGTGTGTACCCGCATGTGTGTGCATATGTTTGCGGATGCTCTAAAAGCATTAATGTGCGAAAATTCACTAAGAGCATCCCTGAGCCGATTTTAGAGTGTCAGATCCACTTCCCGGCCGAGTGCATGCAAGTCCTTCTTCAAATGGGAATGTGAACAGTGAACAGCTTTATGGATCAGTCTCTAACATGCAGGATCCTTTTTTCTATTCTAAAAACTTCCAAACATAATTCCCACTACCTTTCTGGTTCAACCTTCCCAGAAAATAATACAGCAAATAATAAGCGAGTGTTGAACTTGGCAAAAGATACATGGAAAAATCTCATAATTTGATGATCGTATAACAGGTGAAATGCTCTAAAGATAAAGTAACATATTATATTTCCATAATTGATATTCATTATCTGGATGCTAGATGACACTCTTGGCTTTTATTCCTTCACCATAAAGAATTTTACATAAACACTTTAGTGATCGGTATGATATTTATAACCAAAAACATGATGCCAGAACACAGACGTAAACAGAGTAATGTTAATAATTAATGCCGTTAAACCCATAAAAAAGTAATAAGCTACTCACTGATAATATAAGCAGGTAAAGTGAGAAATCTCCCCATGCCAAAAAGAAAATAAAAAGAGATGTGTGCATTACTTAGAAAGTGCTAAACAAAAGTGCGTCTTGTTTTTTAACAAGCAGTGATTCTCTTGTTAAATGGACAAATTCACAGGACAATTTGATTAATGTAAGGCTGCAATCTTAAAGGCATTTTTTTTTTTCCTGGGATTTACCGCTACTATTTTTTGTTTGAAATACTGCATTTTAATAGCCAGTGTGTAAACATATGTGTTTTTGAACGTGCACTAGGTTTGTATTTCAATTAATGGTGGACGTTGTTGTGTCTGATTGCCTCAGGGTTTTGTTTTTTTTTTTTAACTGACTGAACCGAGACAAATCAAAATCTTGGCTCTGAAGTCCCATATTTAGTCCTGAAACTTAGCAGTCCTGAACAAGTAGTATTTTTCTGTCCGTCGATATACACTGCCAAACGCACCCTTCTGCCCAAGAAACAGGACTAGCTAATTGATTTAAGGCATGTAAGGAAAATATGTTAAGAAAAATTTAGTACATCAATTTAAGTCTGTACAAAAGAACACATGTCAGGTGCTGGTAACTGTATTTAACTGTATTTATATAGCCTGCACTTCAATTTATATATCTGAATTATAGTAAAGCAGAAGTATATATGCTTCTGCTTTACTATAATTCAGATGCCAATGTTGCTGTATTATTCAAATATGTTTCGGTAATAAGGAAAGTACACCGCATATATTTCTGACATGACAGTATGCAGTATGTATGTAAATATTAAGTCGCCAGCAGGCTAAAAATATGAATGTTATGGGAAAAAAGGAGTAAGTGCATCATACTTTCACGTCTCTAACAATGACAAACAGCAAGTCTTCAGCACAGAAAAAAATCTGTAAGTAAATTGCTCTTTTTTTTTTCTCTTAAAGGTCGTTAGGCATCATATCTGCTTATTTTTCTTAATGAAGCATCATTTAAAATGTTGCATATGTTCACAGTCCTGCTAAAAGAAAGTAACTACTGTTCTGCAAATAAAATGTTGCTAAATTATACTCTTGCACCACTAGGATTTAGTGTGTGTGTGTGTGTGTGTGTGTGTGTGTGTGTGTCTGTGTAGAACTGAACTATACTTTTGAGGACAGTCTCTTGACATCCCTTTGTTCTTGTTAGTGTATTTTAGGCTAGGAGGACTTTGTCTTGGCTGGGCCTCATAGTGACCTATCATAGCTGATTTTAGGGTTAGCGGTGAGCCTCAAAGGAATGAATGTTCTGTGTCCTCAAAAGTAACAAAACCACTGTGTGTGTTTATTTTTCTATGCATGGGTGTGTATGCCTGCGTCTGAAGGCTGAAAAGCAGTAAATAGAACATTTTAACCTCAGTGGGAATGTCTGTAAGTACCTTCTTGCTGATTCA
Organism: Hemichromis elongatus; assembly: GCA_015108515.1. Lineage (NCBI taxonomy): Eukaryota > Metazoa > Chordata > Actinopteri > Cichliformes > Cichlidae > Hemichromis > Hemichromis elongatus. The sequence continues at coordinate 2,569 of VUQR01011200.1, read as the reverse complement.
GGACCACTGAGTAAAGATGTTGTTGTCGTGTGTGTTTGTGTGTTGGCACTGGTGCATGTATATGTGTCTGTGTGTGTGTCTCAAAACAGCTTCGGCTGGGCTCAGGCTTTGAAACCCAAAGCTCGGGCTGCATTTGTGACACGCTTGCATGAATTTTTGTATGTGTATGTTCACATGGGGAAGGAGTAAAGACAGTGAGTATTCCTCTGACACACATAAACATACATGCTCATGCTTCAATGAAGCATTTAACAAAGTACAATGCGACTTTGCTGAATCAACAATGTACAAAAAAGTCCCATCTCTCTCTGTTTCATTGCCTTTCTCTCCTTTTTCTGCCTCAAAAGCTTCATTCATATTCAGAATTGCTTGCATGTGAATTTCTTTTGTCATATACTTAAATAACATGCAGCTGTGATAAGTGAAGTCTTTTGCAATATAATAACTTCCTCTCTAAGGTCAGTGGTCCACATTATGATTTTATACTGTGTCATGTAACCATGAGTATCTTGAATATACAAATTGCATCCTCGTGATCATTTGATAGAATATACCCATAATAGCATTATGCAAACCATTACTGGACTTTATGACCCCAAACATGATTAAAAACAAAAAAGGCCAAGCAGTTGATTCAACCATGAAGTCAGTATCTGCAGATAGACAGCCAAGCGGGCTGATGAAATGTCACACACACACACACACACACACACACGGGAAGATAAAGACGAATAAACCAACACTTCATTTAAATCTGGGTTCTGATTTTATTCTTTTCCACGTGGTCCTTTTTTCCCCCCTCACTTCCAGCTTTTTAATGAGTGTCTTCATTGTACATGTTACTGTCTGACGCTGTCTTCCAAGCGACAGATTTCTTTACACTCCACTACACATTTTAGAGCCAACGCCCTCTGTCCTCATTCTCTCCGCTTCCTCACTCTCTCAGGCTGTTGCTGAGTCTATGTCCATCCAATTTGCAAAGTACTTTAAGTGATATGTTGCTGCTTTGCGCTACTGTTCAATATTTCCTTCTCAGTGAGGCCGTCTGCTTTTCTCTTCTGACGCCCACTCCACCTTCTCTCGTGTCTCTTCTCTAGTTTTCATCTTAATTGTACTCTTTTTCATATCTTTTTTCATATCCTTAGTTCTTATGAAATATTCACTGTCAATACTTATTATGAAATGCCTATGCATGCCTGTTGGGTTTTAACTTTTCAGTATTTCACAATATGAACCCCAGTCACTACTTGCCAGACAGAACATGCTTGTGAAACAATTCTTTTTACAAATGTTCAACTTTTCTGGCACTTTTCAGCTCCAGTCAGACAGCTTCCCAGTTCTCTCCCCTGCTCTGGTGCCAGCGTCATTGAACTTAGGGAGCTCTTGATTACCGGATTGTCCTTGATTACCTTGCAGGCACTGCTCGAGGGGCAGTGTCTACACGGCACTGCCCCTCGAGCCTACTGCATCACGCCTCCCCTAAAGGGGATTCAGAGACCACACCTCCGCCACACTCACATTTCCTTTACATAAGCTTTGAACTTCTGAATGCTGCAAGTAATATGCCAAAAAGATGATCAAATGGGGAAAAATGAGTGATTACTCTCAGTCTAGCAGCATTGTAGTGTACATGCTTTGATATTATTTTTCCCCTTTAAAGGTGTTTAACATTTGCTTTGAATTATCCATCTTAGAAATGTTTCTGTATAGTTGTCATCTACTGATTTTTCATTTTAAATGATCAATAATATAAAATTTTAAAGTTAATAAATCAGTATGCTATATTTATTTTCTAGTGTCATCCACACAACTCACTCCAAAAATAGTTGTGAAGAAAATTAATGTAAATATGAAGTGAAAAAAAATACAAAAATATTACATTTAAAAATAATTCTGGACACCATTTTTCATTATATCAAGCTCATATGCTACATCGTTATTATTTTTGGTTTAAAATAAATAGGCCTGAACTGCTTTTGTCTTTATTTCTACTTGAAGTGACCTTGGCTTCTTAAGATCTATTCCCAATCACATATTGCTGTACATGTTTTTTTTTTATATATTATTTTCCTTTTTTTTTGTCTTTTATATGTGTACACTAAAAGAAATAGCATTTTGTCCCAAGAATAAAAAGATAAAATTAATCTTGAATATGACCCCTTTGACTTAAGATCACAAGTGGGCCGAGAAGTGTTCGAAGTACAGAACTACCTTCATTAGGCTTTGTAATTTTCATTAGAGAGCTCTGATTTCTCTGAAACCTGTATATAAAAAAGATTTATAATGACCTCTATCCTTCATTTTTCTTTTTACACGCTGTAATTAAAAAGAAGGTTTGCTGGGAAGTTTAACATAAATGGGTAGCACATTTTGACATGTATGACAATAAGCTAACAGCGTTATTGAATAAAATTATTTAACAAGGTAACTATGATCACATGTATTTGTGATTTTAGGTTCTACAAGTAATAGCTAAACTTGATATGTTTAAACTCTTCTAACTGCATAGAAAAAGAGTAAATGAACCCTATATAAGATATTATGAGGTTTAGAGTACAGAAAGGCATTC
>VUQR01011199.1:12982-30179 GCA_015108515.1 Hemichromis elongatus | reverse complement strand
GAACAGTATTGTACAGTACTGGTTCAAAACATACCTAGAAAACAGGAAATACTTTGTATCAATAGGTAACTTCACATCTGAGCAAACAAGTATCACATGTGGAGTTCCCCAAGGCTCCATCTTGGGACCTCTTCTGTTTAACATTTACATGCTCCCACTGGCACAGATTATGAAGAACAACAAAATAAACTATCACAGCTATGCAGATGACACACAGATATATATTTCAATGTCACCAGAAGACCAAGGCCCTGTACAGGCGCTTGGTAAATGCATTGAGGAAATTAATAACTGGTTTTGCCACAATTTTCTCCAGCTAAACAAAAACAAAACTGAAGTAATAGTCTTTGGAGCCAAAGAAAAACGACTACAGGTCACCAGAGAACTTGAATCTATACACCTAAAAACCACCAACCAGGCAAGAAATTTGTAATGAAATTTGTAGTGATGGACGCAGACCTAAACCTAGAAAAACACATTAAGGCAATAACAAAATCAGCTTACTATCACCTCAAGAATATCTCAAGGATAAAAGATCTGATGTCTCAAAAGGACCTTGAAAAACTAGTCCATGCATTCATCTTTAGTAGGCTTGATTACAGTAACAGCATCTTTACAGGTCTACCTAAAAAATCAGCCAGACAACTACAGCTCATTCAGAACTCTTCTGCTCGAGTCCTCACTAAGACCAAAACAGTGGACCGCATCAGTCCAGCTGAGGTCTTTACACTGGCTGCCTGTCCGTCAGAAGATAGACTTTAAAGTTCTGATGCTGGTCTATAAAGCTCTGAATGGTTTAGGACCAAAATACATCAGTGACCTCCTGACCCCGTATCAACCTTCCACATCCCTCAGGTCATCTGGATCTGGTTTTTTATCAATGCCTAGAGTCAGAACCAGACATGGAGAAGCTACATTCAGCTTTTATGCTCCATACATCTGGAACAAACCCCCAGAAAGCCTCAGATCAGCTGAAACACTCAGTATATTTAAATCGAGGTTGAAGACTCATCTGTTCTCTGCTGCATTTGAATAAAGCACCAAATTCGCACCATTTCCCGTTTAAGCTTAAACTGCAAAAATTACATTTTAACAACTGATTTTATCTACTGTTCCTTTTTATCTACTGTTTCTTTCTTTACCATTGTAATTCATGCTTTTTATTTGTTTTTGTTTTTTAATGTCTCTGTAAAGCACTTTGAATCACCTTGCTGTTGAATTGTGCTATATAAATAAACTTGCCTTGCTTTATTATTGTTATTATAAGTTATGATCCTCCATCCACTTATTAAAAACTCTTTTTGTGCTAGTATTTTTCATTTCCTTCCCTTTTTCTTACTTGCTTTCTTTAAAGCTTGCTAAAGGAGAAGGAGGAGGCTGCACCCTGTACTGGAGGACATGAATTGCTTGTGCTGCAAATGTCATTTTCTGCTACCCATTAAAATGGTAAAAAGTGTGATGGTTATCCATAATAAATTCATTCAACTTCACTCCTAAGTCTTCAGCAAAACACTGGGCAATTCTTTCTGTAAAGGAAGTCAACAGCTGCAGAGGTAGCTTTAACATGATGGATCACAAATCGATTTAAGGTTTTAGTTATGACACATAATCAAGAATCTATATAGTGTATAGACATGGTCCCTAATTTAGCATACCACCCATTTTTATCATTTTTGTAGGTTTCAACCCGTCTTCCAATGCAGCCATTTGTTTCTACTATGGTTACCTTGACAAATGCAGAAATTGAAACTGAAACTTTGCAAATCAATGAATGCCATTTTTCTTTTCTGATGGTTTACACATTTGAATATTAAGGTGAAAGCTCTGTGGTTAGTGATGATTAAATGGACTGGTTCTTATATAGCACTTCTACTTTAACTAAAGACTCACGTTTACACAACTTGTCTCATTCACCTATTCACACCCATTCATACAAGCACTTTGTTGTGTCTGCGTAAGTGCTTTCTATCTAACATGTACACCGTTTCATATTCACATAAATGCATCAGAGAGCAAATTGTGGTTAGTATCTTGCCCAAGGATATTTGGCATTCAGATTGGAGCAGATGGAGATCGAACCACCATTAGTAACTCACCTGCTCTACCACCTGAGCTATAGACACCCTGAGAAGAAGATACAAATTCCATGAGGAATCTGGTGTAACAAGTTGCATAAACAAATATGCAGAGCTATGTGCTGTATTTATTACTTGGGAATAAGAGAGCAACCAACGGAAGATTACTAAAAAACAATTCTTGTAGTATTTAGGAAATATCAGCTGTGGCTGCTAAGGACTAATAACATCCAAATTGTTACTACTTCTGCATTATTATTGTAAATATTTTACTACATGTTATGTACCGTTCATTCAACTACTATTAATCTCACTTCTGTTACTGCTAGTACAACAGTTTTGCTAACCTAACCAACCCTTGATAAACTGCCAAGCTAGTTTTGTTATTTATTACAACGACCAAGTGAAGCTGCTTAGTTTTATATAAAACTTTAAAACAAAGGCTGCTTTTGCTCAGTGAAACACTAGGAATGAACCATTACTTTATCTAAAGATTATAGAAAACTATCACCAATTGGGGTCCCAACTGTTATTAAAATGTGTTGACACTGACCTGGTGAGGAGTTATTAATAGGTGGGCATTGTTTTTGATTAAAAAAAAACAAAAAAAAACTTTGCTGTGAACCTTATTTTTTTCATGGATGTCAGAAGCCCCAGTAACAGGAGACTGTGTCTTCATTTTATGTATGTGACATAAACTGAATGATCCCTGGGCTGTAATTGGCCTAAAGTGCCCAGATCAGACAATAGATCTCTACCATTTAGATTTGAATGGGCCAATAGGTGGACTTTACACCTGGAAGACAAGAGAAACAGAACAGCAACAGTGCTGCTTATCGTGGCATGTAAGAACCAGCCATCCATTCATCCATCCATTTTCTTCTGCTTATCCTGGGCCGGGTCGTGGGGGCAGCAGCCCAAGCAGAGAAGCCCAGATCTCCCTCTCCCCGGCCACCTCCTCCAGCTTATCTGGGGGAACACCAAGGCGTTCCCAGGCCAGCTGAGAGATATAATCTCTCCAGCATGTCCTGGGTCTGCCCCGGGACATGCCCGGAAAACCTCACCCAGGAGGCGCCCGGGGGGCATCCTTGTCAGATGCCCGAACCACTTCAACTGGCTCCTTTTGATGTGGAGGAGCAGCAGTTCTACTCTGAGCCCCTCCCGAATGGCCGAACTTCTCACCCTATCTCTAAAGGAGAGGCCAGCCACCCTTCGGAGGAAGCCCATTTCCGACGCTTGTATTCGCGATCTCATTCTTTCGGTCACTACCCACAGCTCATGACCATAGTTGAGGGTAGGGGTGTAGATCGACCGGTAAATCGAGAGCTTTGCTTTAACACTCAGCTGTCTCTTCACCACAACAGACCGGTACAGCGTCCACATCACTGCAGCCCCTGCACCAATCTGTCTGTTGATCTCCCGCTCCCATCTGCACTATACACAGTGCAGGTTGAAAATCACTTTCCCCTCTTGAGTCGCATAAAGGTTTGCCCGAATTGTTTCGAGGCAGTCCGAAAGTCTTTTTCCATGGCCACTCCGAACTCCCCCCACAACCGAGTTTTTGCTTCCGCCACCGCATGTAAGAACATATAACATATTTAATCTGTTCCATGTACCTTGTGTCCTGCATCTTGCAGTACCTTTCTAGCTCTCAGCCAAGCCATAAAGGCAGTTTGTGCTATCTCCAGCAGCTAATTACAGTCTATGTTCTCCTGACAATCAGGCACACTAGCATCTGTTACGTGACTGTGGTAAATAAGCAGCAACATAGCTATAGCACCTGGACACATAGTGGACGGTAAAATATACATTTCTGCCTTTGTTTCTTTGGAAAGTATAGATTAAGCAACAAATCTAACAAAATTACAAAGTCATCCAGAGTGTTATAAAGTCAAAGTCTAGTTGAGCAACTAGTTGTCTGTGTCACTTCCACAGACATTATCTCACTTGTGTGATTAGGCAAGATTAATCTCTTATTCCCCAAAACCATGGGTCAGAGTCAGTTTCTTCCTGAGACAGTTCCTTAAATACAGCAATGTGTTTAATTCACAACTGCCTTTCAAAACTGGTGCCCTGCTCTTGGCGTGTGCATCGAGAGTCTCACTCAGTATAGTCAAACCATTGAATTGATCAAATGATTTTAGGAACAAAACAAAAACATTGTGAGTTTATAATAAACTAATATCTCAGTCAATGTTGCTGTGTTCTTACACTGTTTGGAAGGACAGAAGAGGAAGAAAAATAGAATAAATCTATTTATCTATATGTATAACAATGTCTTACCCGTTTAGGAGCATAAAGATCAGATCACTTGAAATGAGCGAGCCTCCTATGTGCCTTTATTCATGTAGAAATGTTTACCCATTTGACTGTTATAAAAAAAAACAAAAAACAGCCAAGCATGGAAGTCAACAATCATCCATCAGGTCAACACTCATTTCCTGTTACAGGAACTGTGCCACAAATGAAGAGTTGAAAAAGCATAAACTTTTTTAAGCATTTTTTTATTGATTAATCTTGGATTTCATGTGCTAACCATGCGCTTGTTATTCACTGTGTCACATGCGCTGAGGTTTCCAGATTAAGGCATGTCAAGTACATTTACCTTTATTGCTGTGCTAGTTTGAAGTTTGCAATGGAATTTCCAAAGGACATTTACTGTTAAGAGAAGCCACATGGTGGTGGGGTAATAAGCAATGTTGCCTAACAGCAAGAAGGTCCTGAGTTCAATTCCAATTGCAGTTTGCGTCTTCTTTCTGTGTTTGCATGGGTTCTCTTTGGGTACTCCAGCTACCCTGATAAGGAAAGTGGAAAAGAATGAATGGATGGATTTGCTTATAAGGTAGCATTTGAAAGCAAACTTATAAAATAAAGGTTACTGGATGCATCTCACACAAATTAATTCATAAAACTATAAAATTCTTCACAAAAGAGAGATAACAAGTTGCAATAAAAAGCAGGAGGTACATAAAACAGAGGGCTAGAACAGAAAATAACCTGTAAAAGAGTGGAGTAGTGTATAAGAGTGGTGTATAAACACATAGAGAAACTATAGCAATAATCTATGTGACTAAGGTGGAATTCAGGGTAAGTGAATTCTACCTTAACTATATGTTTTGTCAGAAAGGAAAGTTTTAATCTTAATCTTAAAATTAGACAGGAAATCTATCTCCTGAATCCAAAATGGGATTATTCAGAAAAACTTAATTTGTCTTAATAATTTTAGGATAAAATCAATTATGAAGTGTAGATAAGGCTCTGAAAGATGAAGACCCCACATTTATTTGGTGTACAGAAATGTTCCTTTGTGGTTTGGTACCGATGTCTTTTCCTGGCAGTCAGCTTTGCAGCTGACTCCACAAACTCCTACTCATTACAAAAAAGCATTTACTTATAAAAATGAATCCCCACCTGTTCATAGTCAGTAAGAAACACACACTGTAGAAACACATGTAAATTTTCCAAATGCTTACCTTGATTTGAATTGACCACATACCAGTCTTTGTTTCCAGGAAAATTAAATCCTGTCAAACAACAATATGAGTCACTGTCAGTAATGACCATCAGTAGCTTGCCTACCTAACCACTGAATCATATTATGATTGATCTTAATTTGAATACATTTTTATGGCAAAAATTATAGGCAGGGTCATGTCTGTAATTTATATGTGATGTGATGGAAAGAAGTCCGTCTTGCAAATGGTAGGATGTGTCTTTGTTTGCCAACAAAAAGATTAGACCTTACATAATAAAATTTAATGAATCCTATATTGCCTGCTCTCTGATAGTTGTTTCCTGGTCCCTTTTTATTTAAGTGTCCAACAACAAAATTCTGAAAATACTGTTGGTCTAATGCATCCAATTGTGAGTGTGTGAATATTTCATTAAAAGTACCTTCTATGAATAGGTGAATGGTAAAAGGACTGATTCTTTTCTTTTTACTCTTTTTTTTTTACTCTTTTTTTTAACACTGAAAGAAATTTATACAACATGCCTTATTCACACAAGCACTATTTCTATGAAGAAATGCTTTCCATCTAACATTCACACTTGGGATTAGTATCTTGCCGAAGCATATTTGACGTGCAGACAGATCAAATAAAGGTTGTACAAAACAACCTCGCTATCAGTTGATGCCCTGCTCTACCTCCTGAGCTCCAGCAACCCCAACATGTGAAAGAGAGTGAATGAGGTGTGTATTTTGAGAAGAAAAGCGTTTTATAAACACTAGTCAATTTACCATTTTACATAATTGCTTGGAAGTGCATCCAAACCTATGGTGATTCACTTGACAAATGGCATGGTAGCCATAGTTTCCAGCACACTTGGCTGGAAACACTTAAAATTCAAGATAACAATTTGCTTATTCCTTTTCTTCATTGGCAGTATAATTAACAAACTATGTACATTTAGTCGTATTTGTAGTACTAGTAATTGCTTCCAGGTCATTTGAATCCTGTTAAACAACATTACATTCCACTACCAGTAATACTCATTAGCAGCTGACCCTGTGCTCTGACCTACCAACTGACTCATAATGTGAAACTACAATTTGCATTCAACACTTAAGACCATATAATGCAAAGTCGGTCATTTATTTGACTGCAAACAACAAAGCACCGCTGTGCAGGAGTCCATCATTTTTCTATGTGCACACTTGGACATAAGAGCATTGATGTGGATTTTTATGTTAATGAAGACAAGTCAGTGGATTTGGTATTTACAGAAGATTTAAATCAAACACCACAAAACACAAGGTGGGGGTCATTAAGCTGTGTAAAGTATTTCAGTTCAAATTTGTACTTTTCCATTATGGTAGCTGAACTATGTGTTAATTATCCACAGACTATTATCTATATTTCTTTTGTAAACCATGAAGGTGGACACAAAATGTTCTACCTAATGTATCACACACAGCATTTTGAAATAACTTAAGAAATCATCTTTATTGGTGTTTTCAGTTTGTGGTAATGGTGAATAAATGTGTGGGAAAAATTTAACGGGAATGTAAATGTAATGTAAATGTACAAAAACCAAACAAACAACAGAAGTGCTAAAAAAAAAGTTAATTGCTGTCACAGCAGCAGACGTAAACTGTAAACTCTAGTGAGTATTGTGTCCTCACTTCTTCTTTATTTCTCAGTTCAAAAGAAGGTTGGCTCAGAACCACAAGAAGCATGCCAGACAACACTTCTTTGTCTATTTTTGACTGCTATAGCTCAGGTACAATGCCCATTGCCACCACCTTCTTTTTCACCAAGATGATCGTCTCCCTTCCAATCTCCATCATCGTCTTGTATCTGGGTTACCAACGATGGCAGCGGCAACAGTGTTCCTTCGCAGCAACAAGTCACTCTGACATATTTACCTATAATGTCACCATAATTGAGCTAATATTTGTATTAGGGACCACACTTGCCATAATTGGCCAGTGCACTAATAACTTCGTGGCAGCTTTAATAGGGATGTCTGCAATGACTATTGGTTACCCTGGAGAGATGTTCTTTAACACTGTTACATGTGTGGAGCGTTACTTGGCTGTAGTTCACCCCATCACCTATCTGGGCCTGAAACAATCAGGTGGGGTCAGGATCAGAAATATCTGTATAGGGTGTGTCTGGTTGTTGTGCTTTGGGTGTGTTGGTCTAGCAATATCCTATTATCCTGATATTCCATACATTCCATATTTCTGTATGATTCTGGTCTCCTTAATTACTGTCTCTTTTTGTAGCTTCTCTGTTCTCTGTGTTCTTGTTCGCCCAGGGCCAGGGGAAATGGGAGGAGACAGGCAGCAGATTAATCGGTCAAAACAAAAAGCTTTCCGCACCATCACAACCATAATGGTAGCTCTCCTTCTGTCGTTCCTAGGAACTCTTTTAACAATTGCTCTGGGTACAACATATCTGCTGAGTAATATAGACAGGTGTGCCATTCTAATGTCTGGATCCTGGGTTTCTCTGCCTGTCAGCCTGATTTTACCTCTGCTGTTTTTACACAGAGAAGGAAAACTGTCAGTTTGTCTTTTCAGCAATAAGTAAACATTGCTATCCAAGTAAATATTATTTTCTACTTGAACATTTGTTTTTGGTGTGATTTTCATCTCCTGCTATGCTAGAATATCTTAATCATAATTGTATTTGAATTTTTTTTTTTTTATCATTATTGCTGTGAATGCATAAATTTTGACTATTTGACAGACACACCACATTACAGGACCCAGTGCAATACTTAAGGTGGTAGGGCATGATTGCAGATGCTGTTCAGGTGCGTCTGCCTTCTCTGCACAGCACCGCAGGCCACGCCCCACCACATTCCCCCATTGCCCGACAGAGGCCAGGGAGCCATCAGGCCGAACCTACTCCACTCCCCCCCGCGAGCGGGAGCGATAACCTGCCCCGACCTTCGGCGCCCCAAGACCCTGTTCCAGCAACAGGGCGGTACCACAGGCCACGCCCCGCCATAATGATAAATAAGGAAGCTTCAGTATATTTAAGTTAAAGTACTGTCTGATTCCAACTGCTCTATCTTTTTGTTCTGCCTCCTTAATAGTCACCCCACATATTATGTGGTGTTATATAAGTTTATACAGTCTTCATTTGTTTCCGGGCATTTTTACACTGTTCGTTTTATTTTGAAATCCCACCAGAATGGGCACCTCTTGCTACTTCCTGTCTAACAGGAAAAGGACAGTTAGCTACTCCTGTGCCTGCCTATGCTGCCTCTTAAGCCAGCACAATCTGTAAGTTGGCTGTAATGTTGTGTTTTACCATTGTGTGTAACTGCTGTGAGTTTCTTGTAATAGTTTGAGCAAGTGAATACTCCTTTATGATGTGCTTCATTAGATATTAGCCTAGACGCTAATTAGCGCTAGGCTAACCGCTAACGTTAGCGTGTTTAATTCTGCTTCGTTTTGTATAGTAACAGGTCATAGCATTTTCTAACTGTAAGAATGTTCGCATGAATGTTTACACTTTTACTATTCATCCATTCATGTATTTCATAAAAACCATGCTATGCATCCAGTGAAATAAATCTGCCAGAAAGGAACAATGCATGGTGTAGTTTTTCCCTACATGAGATGATGGTTATCTGTCTGCCTAGTTGAGTGCTATGGCAGAATAGTTAAAAGACTCAATAGGATTGAGGTCAGGGCTCATAGAAGTTCACTTTAGAATAGTCCAATGTGTTCCTCTTAGCCATTCTTGGGGGTTTTAGCTGTGTTTTGTGTCATTGTCCAGTTGTAAGACCCGTGACCTGCGACTGAGATCAGGCTTTCTGACACTGGCCAGCACATTTCTCTCTAGAATCCCTTGATAGTGTCGGGATTTCATTGTACCCTGCACAGATTCGACACCCTGTGCCAGATGCAGCAAAGCACTCTCAGAACATAACCGAGCCTCCCCTATGTTTCACAGTTGGGACAGTGTTCTTTTCTTGACATGCTTCATTTTTCCGTCTGTGAACAAAGAGCTGATGTGCCTTGGCAAAAAGTTCCATTTTTGTCTCATCTATTCATTGGACATTCTCCCAGATACTTTGTGGCTTGTCAATATGTAATTTGGCATATTCCAGTCTAGCTTTTTTATGATTTCTTTTCAACAATGCTCCTTGGTCATCTCCTATGTAGCACACTTTGGCTCAAACAACGACAGATGGTGCAATCTGACACTGATGTTCCTTGAGCATAAGGTTCAGTTTGAATCTCTGTGAAGTCTTTCTGGGCTCTTTTGTTACCATTTGGATGGTATCTCAAACTGAAAAGCCTTACACAAAAAGAGGTCCACATTCAACAGCCTTTTTGACCCGCTGGGGTTTGCAGTGCCAGTGAGCATCAAGGGGAGGCCACTGTTGCAGGAACTGGCCAAAGAGACTTGTGGGTGGGATGAGACTCCTCCAGAGGGCATATTCAAGGAGTGGTCAGAACGGAAGAATGCTCTCAAACAACTCGAGCAAATCCATATTCTAAGGCTGTACTGCTCCTGCTCCATCTCCTTTCTTGGTGTGAAGCACAGGGAAATCTGTCTCTTCTGTAAGGCATCAAGCATGCTCTCAAGCCTGATCTTACCATTTCCAGGCTTGAGCTGCATAGGAGTTAGCGGTGGAAGTTGGAGAGCTAATCAGAGATAAAATGGCCTCCAGATTAGTAACATGCCCTTCTTCTCTGACAACAAAGATGTTCCTGGATATATTTACAATGAGTCTAGGAGATTTCATGTTTTTGTGAACACCCGGGTGCAACGCATCCGACGAGCAACAGAACCAACTCAGTGAGGCTATGTAACTTCAGTCCACAACCCAGCCAATCATGGATCCAGATCTCTAACTGATGCTGCAAACTGTTGTCCAGTACATAGATGAAAGGGCCGGAGTTTCCCTTAAAGCCCTTAGAGAGCAACTCATCAGATGCATTCCAACTTCCAAACCCTGACTCAGTTCACCCCTTCATCCCTGCCACCAATTGAATACATACATAAATAACTTGCTTATACTTTGTGGGCAACCTCATTGAGAAATTATTAATTAATCAAGTTGTACTGACATTGGTATAAACTAACACCTTAATAATGATTAATAGTGTGTAGCTATTATTAGGTGTTACCAGTGGCAGCATCAAATCTCAAAGACTCTTCTACCTGGTCCCTTCTCTCATTACAGATCACAATGATGTCTGCAGACATCATAGTCCATAAAATCTCCTACCCGATCTCATCTCTCAACCAGTCCATCACCACAGGAAACAACATTCCCACCTTGAACCTATTTAAGACGTGATTTAAAAGACTGAATAGACTCTGAAGTACGAATCTCCTCTGAAAAAATATTCCAGAGTCTAGTTGCTGCTACTGGGAAGGCCCAATCTCCTCTATGCCTCAATCAAGACCTCGGTTGTGCTAAGACCACCTGGTTAGACGATCTCAGCGCTGTTTTTGGGTCATACATGTTAAGAAGTTTCTTTAAATGACTGGGCGCCTTATTATTTAAAACTTTAAAATTAAGTAAAATAATCTTAAAATCAATAAAATACTCAACAGGGAGCCAGTGTAAATTTGCTAAAACTGGAGTGATGTTTTCACACATTCCAACACCTGTTTAAAGATGTGCAGCAGCATTTTGGACTAACTTATTCATGCCTGAAGAAGGCATGAATAAGTGTTTCTAGGTCTCTTGAAGAAAGATAAGACTTAGCTTGTTTTCACAACTGTGGACACTTGTCTCTCTAATTTCAAAGAGCTATCTAAAAACACTCAGAGGTTCCTTACAGTGTGAGAGAGATGAGAAGCAAGAGGACCGAGGGCCTCAGATAACTTGTTTAAAGGGGCATAACTTCCAAAAAACATAACTTCAGTCATATTTTCATTTAGTGTAAAAAGATTATGTGTTAACCAGTCTTTAACATCATGTAAACAGTTAAGCAAAGGCTGCAGTGGGATAGGGACATCCACTTTCAAGGGGAAGTCAATTTGGATGTCATCAGCATAACAATGAAAGGGGATGTTGTGTTTCCTGGAAATAGATTTCAAAGGCAGCATGTACAAGGAGAACAGAGTTGGACCCAAAACAGACCCCTGTGGCCCACCACAACACATAGGGGCAGAGGAGTATTGCCTAACTTTACCAGAAATGAAGACCACTCTGATAAATATGATTTAACCCAAGATAAGATTCAAGATTCTAGATTCTTTATTTGTCACATGCAGGTTATACAGGTACAACACGCAGTGAAATGAACCTGAACACCAGATAAAAATGTGCCTTTAAGACCAACAACATGTTCAAATCTCAATTAAAGAATGTTATGTTTAACTATGTCAAAGGCGACAGTCAAATCTAAAAGGACTAAAACAGAACAAACACATTTCAACCGTTCAATAGAAAATGGTCATAAAACATAATGCTAAATAGAATATTTTTTATTAAGACTTAATAATTACCTGCAAAATATATATATATAACTTTAGGAAAATTGGCTTAGAGCTCATTTCGATGTTGATTTCTAGCCGATTTTTTGTGTGCTGCATTGTTGATGTTTCTGGCTGCTCTAATAGCTGATTTCATAGACGTCTCAATCCAAGCATGAGGGAAAGCTGTGTGCTCCCCAGCAAAGTGGACGCTGTCTTCACTTCTGAAGAGCTCCTTTGCGTACTCTATGTGCTGGTAAGGTGAGAAGAAAGCAAAGCCACCCAAGCTGTATGGATCAATGCCCCACCTTTTCACCACCACACCAGTACAGAGGTCCCACACTTGTGAACCATGAATCTTTGCTAAATCTCTCAGTGCTAGCTCTTTAAGGTCTTCATCGGTCGCGCCTTGTAAAAATGTGGAGTCATCAGCCCAGGTGTAGGAAGCCAGGAGGACACCAATGGTTTTATTTGATGGGAAACTGTGGCTGGGGTAGTAGATGAAACGGGAAGGCCTGTCTGTAATACTCTTTCCTCCCCGGATGCCATCATCCTCCCAGAACTTCCTCTTGAAGGTGAGGATGATTTTAGTGGAACTTTCATAGTGGACAGCCCTCAATGCCTCCATTTTTTGGATGGAGAGAGGTTTTTGGAAATCCAGGAAGAGGGTGGCTTTGGCTGTGGTTGTTACTAAGACGGCATCAGCAGAAATGTTTATCAAATATGACTCGCCTTTAGTTTTATATGACACAGTTACACCATCATCTGAATGGTTGATGCGTTTGACTTTGGAGTTGAAGAGGATTGGGGTATCAAGGACAGAAAGAAAAGCTTTGGGGAGGAGATCTGTCCCACCAGTTATTTCATCATACCTTAAAAAAAACAAACAAACAGAAAAATAAATAAATACTTTTGTGATTTTCATACAGCCTGAGCCTTTGCACTGGAATCAGTCCGGAGACCTTAGGACCATGTAGTGGTGATATAAACAGTTGAATTTAAGAGGAAAATTGTAAAATAGAAATTTTTATTTACTGACAACCTAGATGTGTACTTGCTTGAAATAAAGCATCAGTTTCCCCCTAAATTATATTTACCATAAAATGTCCCTGTTATTTACTTTAATGTTACCTATTCATGTGTGCAGTTGTAGTATTTTGTGGTGGGTGTATCACAGACACTTTCTTACCTCATATTTGTTTCCAGCTGGTTTGTTTTTAGTTTCAAAAAATACATATACATCAAAGGGTTTGCTACTTGTGGAATTGACTGTTATAACATTAAACTAAATGAGTAGCTAATGTTACTATAATTTCTGCTGTAGCCTTAACTGCTATAAGGTTTTAACAGGAATCGCGAGCTTCCCTAAACATTTGCATATAAGCATATCAAATCAAGAAAATCCAACTATAACATTGTATTGGGTCAGGATTGTAAACAAAACAAGAACAAAAATAAGATTTGATCAATCTTTCTTTGCATCGTTCGTGACTACCATCACTTCCTTGTTATTTCTAATAATCTTACTTTGTGTTGTCGCTGACATCATTCTCAATGTAGAGCATCTCAGTCAGAGCCAGATGCATCATGCTCTGTTCATTCAGTAACTCTCCAATCATAATCACTGCCTCTGGACTTAAACCACCTTCAGTTTTCAGGTACTCCTATATTAATAAAAAGGTTGTACATGGACTGTTAGTAAATTAAAAAAACTAAACAAATGTCATATTGGCAGTCTCAGTACTGGAACATTACTGACAAAATTTGATATCACATCAGAGACTATTTCACAAGATGATGCTTTACCTTCACTGAATAATGGTCATATTTCTTAAATGCAGCTTTGCATCCATGGGCCATAATTTCATCTCTCACCTTGAAAGAAAACATAGATGCAAGTTATTTCTAGTGCTCCTGTATACAAAGTCAGAGCAATGCCCATTTAGTATTGCAATTTTGTTGACAACAGATATTTGCATTGCATTCAGTCCATATTTATAACATGTCATCCAAAAGAGTTGTTACAGAAATGGAGCCTGTTTGAGGTGAAAATTGATAAAACATTGGGGATACCATTAGGACCCTACAATGTCTATAACTTCAGAACCTAATTATATAGAATATTTCAAACATGAAGACAAAACAGTAAAAAAAAAACCCTAAGATTTGCATTTAATTGGTCCTTGAAAAGTGTCAATACGGTATATTTTCTTTGTTTTCTTGTGCCATGTAGCATTTAATTGACTTAAAAAAAAGATTATCATTCGGGCTTTTTTGCCTTTATTTGATAGTGTAAAGTGACAAAAAGGAGGGGGAGAAAGAGCAGGGCTTGATTTCTGGAAGTATAAATCCTTTACATTTGTTCTGCCTATACTTACACTTCAAATCAATTCTACTCTGTCACCCATAGAGATTATAAGTGCAGGAATCTCCCAGGGATGTTTGAACCCTCTCCTTTTCATATTATATAGAAAGAAAATGATAACTTTGAATTATTTAGCATGTTTACTTTGAGTTGTAGTTACCGTCGGATCACCATGTGGAGAATTCATTTGCACGAATTAGTCAGTGCTTGCAATTTTTAAGAAGGCTTCGGAGCCATGGAGTAGATAAATGCATTATATTAATATTTTATAGGACAACTGTTGAATCTGTTGTATTGTTAGCTCTGTGATGGTATCACTGTGTATAAAAAATGCCATGAATTCCTCCTTAATCATTACATACCTTCTGCAATGCCTGCCACAACAGCTGGTCAGCTGACTGCCCCTTCTCACTTTCTGGCAGTGTATAATTCAGGATGTCGGGGTTTGCTGTCACTGCATACGTCTTCTTTCTCTTCAATTCATTAACCAAGTAAAAAGTGTTGGGGTCATA
Source organism: Hemichromis elongatus (assembly GCA_015108515.1). Classification (NCBI taxonomy): domain Eukaryota; kingdom Metazoa; phylum Chordata; class Actinopteri; order Cichliformes; family Cichlidae; genus Hemichromis; species Hemichromis elongatus. The sequence continues at coordinate 15,328 of VUQR01011199.1, read as the reverse complement.
CATGATGAATGGATTAATCTTGAGCCCCATTTTTTTGATATACCAGCGGATGATCCTGTTAAAGGATGAGGCCATTAGCTTGGTAATCTTGGTAACACAGTATAAACACGGGTCCTTTGAGAGCAAAACTTAAAAATGTTTGACATTTTTCACCCACTTGTGGTTATTTGGTATCCTCATTGCACCCAGTTCAGCATACCAGCCATTTTCTTTATCCCTGTAGGTCTCCACCCTTCCTCCCACGCGAGGACTAGCTTCTATTATGGTTACCTTAATCAAACAGTTAAAGAAAAAGTAATGAACAAATAAATTGTGAAAAAATATATATATTTTTGCTGTTCTCTTTAGGAACATCTTTCATAGAAACATATAACAGTGAAGTCCAAAGATGTTTGTATCAAATTCAGAAATGAAAATACTTCCAAATGCACCCCAAAACATGACTTATGTGGATGATAAATTTTCTATGCTTGTTAGCAGGCTCATAATTGAAATTGGAGAAATAAGGATTCATTTTTTCAAGAAAATATCAAAAAGTAACTAAAATTCAGATATCCTAATGGATCTGGAGTCATAGTGTGGAGTGGACTATTCTTGTGTTTTTAGAAATAATTTGTTTTGGCGTTAGAAATTATTTTTACATAAAAGAAAATTGCAATGAGTGGCTACAATAAATAGGCACGTAAAAAAATATATTCAGTGTTTTTTTGTTTTTTGTTTTTTTTTTAATGGTAGTGAAAGATATCATTAGAACAGATATAGATCACTTTTAAATAAAACATAACATTTTCTTGCAACATTTTTTCTATTAACCAGCAGATGGCAGCGCTTGCATGAGCATTTAAATCTGTGACTGTAGCATGTATATTTCCCCTAAATAATATAAGTACCATACACATTAAAATGTTGAATGTACCTTGTGTCCTGCATCTTCAAGTAGCTGGGCAGCTGTCAGCCCAGCTATCCCAGCTCCAACAATAACAACATGATGAGACTTCTTGATTTGAGGAAGGCCAGTCATCACTGTGTGCATGAGCTTATTATAATCAATGTCTTCCTCCAGACATTTAGCCAGCTCATCATTCAGGGTGGCAACAGCACCAGTGGGACACAGAGCGAGCAGCAGCACACTGATGGCAACTGAACACACATTACAGATGAAAATAGATGAAAATAGATCTTAAACCTTCTTTTACTATAGAATATCTAAATTAAATTTTGATATTCCAAAAAACATACATGCAAATTGCATATTCCAGATAAGTTCATTTAAGTTTTTTTGAGTCACATTTTCAATTACTAATAACTTTGAGGTGTGTGATTAATGTGGCAAAAGCTGAGAAGTATTTCTAGATTTCATAACCGTTAAATCCTGTGAATCCAAGTTTTGGATTGGTTTTACATTTTCAAGACAAAAAATTAAACATTGCACCAGAGTTACTCACAAAATTTCCACTTGGCTAATTTTGGATCCATCTCACGTTGCACATTGGTCTTCTTTTTGTCTTTGATAGCGAGGACAGATCAAAAAGAAAACAGAATCATAATGAAAAACATAAACAGGGAATTTAATACAGTTTCTTTGTTTTTTCACCAGCTTCATATTTGTGAATTTCAAAAAGAGGAAGAATTTATATCCAAATTTTTTTTCACTGTGGCGAAAGTTTCACTTTCACTTTTGCCAGTGCATTGTAATACTTTTCATCTTCTATTGCTACTTCTTTTTCTATTATCATTTATATTAATTATGGCCATTCACAACAACTTTCAGTCGTCTTTTCCTTCTACGAACAGGAGAATGCAACCACCAGTGTGCTATATCCACATAATTTAACATATATTATATCCATCAACATAAACCCACATACATGCACACATCCTGAAAGAACAGAGGGCAGTGGAGCAGACATTTTTTAGCTTGTAAAAATTCTTCAAATACTTTCACTTTTCTTACTCCTGTGTTCCTTTTTCTGTTATTGTAACAATTACTGTTGGATTTTATAGCTCAATTCTTATTGAAAAAAAAAACAATACTAAAAGTAAGCAACCAAAAAAAACCAAACCCCCCCCCCAACAACAACATATATACAAGCAAATAAATTCAGCTTCCATGCACCAAAGTGCAATTCCAGATAAAACAGTAACTTTACTGAAAACAATGATTTACAGAAAATGTTGTGAAACTGAAGGAACCGTGTTTGTGAAAAAACCCCAACAATGCAATAATGTATAAGTATATACAATATACAAATATATACAATATATATATATATATATATATATATATACATACACACACAGACATACAAAATAATATATTTTATAAATAATAAGAATCTAAGAAGA